>JAQJVL010000033.1:4330049-4502549 GCA_035578905.1 Stictocephala bisonia
GACACTTGGAAGCCAAAATCATCGCAAGCCCCCCCTTATTACCTCTTAAAAATATCGCTCTAGTTTTAGAAATATATGATAAAAAGGCTCTAATTCACTGACAATTTGTATTATATTACCAGCACATTACCACTATAGTTATATTACTTATTGTTGTTAATTCAGCGCGTATGGATTTGTTGGACGCAACGGTTGGTTAGAATCAAGTGTTATATAAATCGAACAGTAAAGTTTCGAATTATATTTGTATTTACAATTTATAAACTACTCACTGTTTGAAGTCATGCAGTGGTTACTCTGGTTGAAAAGTAAATTACACTACGTGGTAAAATAATTGAATAATTTACGAAATATTAAAACACAAGTACTACCCGGTGATTTTACGCTATTCGGAGTTATGTGGAGGATTGTCAGACAGTTAATCATATAGTACATAAGACATGTATATATGAAAATATAAAAAATATAGAGTATACATTTGTGTGTATATATCATGTAAAGAGTGTGATTGATCATGTAGTCATTAACATAGAATATAGATTTTTTTTGTATTGTACATATACACATTGCAAGGAGAATTTATGTACTGTATTAGAGAGAAGAGAAATTTGAGCCTGCCAAGTCAGCTTTTCTAGACATGTGCGGTGCCGCCACTCGCATACAATGTCTGCACTCTCTCAATTTACAATCATTCTTTACAATAGACTGTTATCTTGATATATATAATATATTGATATATTGTTATTTAGTAGTTATGTCGTTATGATATAGTAATTATGGACACTGACTAACTTACCAAATATTCAATTTCTGCTATGACAATTAATTTTATACAACTAGAATACAAAAATGAATTATAATTATTTTTAAGTCTATATGGCATAATTTATCCAATCACAGCTCTTTATTTTGATCACGTGACTTGTTGGAGGTATCCAAACCCGGAGCTTGCCGAAGAAATCCGAACTGGCCTTCGGCTAACCACTGGGACTAAATTCACCATTGGGACGTTTTTCAACTCTCAAAAGGTATCTACTTAGCCCTATGCAAATTATTACGCTTTTTAATTGTAAAAAGTACAAACAACGTATTTGTTGGTGTTAGAAATACTGAATTACTTTGTTGTGATAAAAGGTCAGGTCCGTATGGACTCTGCAGTCAATGCAGTGGTGTGTAACGTGCGGGAGGGTGTGGCAAACAAAATGCTCTAAAATAAAATCGTTCTGAAATTTATTGTTTATTTTAAATATTTCGTTCTACCACAAAATAAACGCCAAACGATCTTATCTTAATTTGTTTTTATCTATATCTATATATTATTAAAAGAATTGCAAAAATCTATTCTGAGTTCTTCCGGACGTTCTATCCAGCTGATTTGTTTCAATTTAAAAATATGAACGGTATTAGTGCACAGATAAGGCATCAGGCATTGTATTTCACTTAAGTCTGACCTTACTCAAGTTGTGTTCAAGGGGTTTTCCACTCAAACAGCAATATCTCAGGTTCTAATTAAGGTAGGTAGTTCGTTCTGGTCTAAAAACACTCAGTAGAAAAAGCCGTTTTATTTGGGCTGATCACCCAAATTAGTTGAGTCTGAGGATAGTTGTGTGCGGACATTAAAAACCAAATATATACACTGACTCACTCATCATGAAATATCCAAAACTACAAGGCCGATTGACTTGACAGTTGGTACTGTACATAGGTTTATCTAAGGCCCTAGAGACTCACTAAGTAAGGACTTTTCTCTCCAACCTTACGAATCAGTCCCACTGGCCTCCAATATAGTTGGGAAGCTACCGTTCATATGTTAATCCCGTAGTAAAACACGGGTAAACAACTAGTTCAAGATCAAATAAAACAAAATCTAGGTTTCCCAGCAAAATATTCTAATAATCATGTTAAATAACAATACATAAAAACTCTTAATAATCATGTTTTGAAGCTTCAAACAATCAAAATTGTCCTGGAAGAGCCTTCGATCATTCATTGGAGCTATGGGGTTTCCGGTATTTAATGTCTCCTAAACCATGTGTATTCGTGATTGATAAAACAAACACTCCAGTAAACAGTTTTTAAAAACTATTAAATTAAACTTTATATTTTAATCAATAAAAATACCTAAAAACATCTTTTACCGTATTGAGTTTTAAATTTTCATCACAAATTTCACCATAATTTTAATATTTATTCATACAAAAATAGATTGTGCTGGTTCGGCGAGACTCACTCGCCTGTCGCAACAGTGGCATGGCCTTTGGTCGAGGCGAGGGGTGGAGGGCATGACGCCGGTTCGCTCCAAGTACGTTAGAGTTGGGCCAGCGTTCATGCTAAAAGGTTGACATCTAATTTCTGTGTTCTCAAAAATCATATTATATAATCCTCAGCGACAATTATATTAAAAACAAAACTTCAAACTAAATTACGATCGTCACCTCAGGTGAAAACGACGTTACGGATTGAGCGAGTTATAAGTACTTAATTTGAAGTAATTAGAGATTTAATGCAAATTGTTGAACCTGTCGCTGAGGAAGGAACAGGTTGAATCAAGACCGGAATGATTTCTATTTATGTAAAATTAATTTTAATTGACTATTGAATAAGAATATATCGTGCCCAACTCTAAGTTCTTAAATGTCTTTTCTTCTGGGGCCCCCATAACGTTGTGTTGCTATTTGTACATGTGTCTATGTTAATTGTATGTGTAATTTATATGTAATACATGTCAGGTTAGTCAGCCACTCATATAAAAGACCATTTGTTAGATATTAAAAAAATATATGTCATTATATGAATAATCAATTTGGTTGTGTTACACATTAAGTTTTTATCATGTTTATGAACTCAATTAAATGTTTCTAGTAATTGAATTTAGCCAGTTGTATAAAAACATCTCTTGTTAGCTTTAACTCACAACACTACATAATACTGCCACTTCTCAAACACACGATAGTACTGACGACTCTGCATCACACTGACACTTCTCAAACACACGATAGTACTGATGACTCTCTGCATCACACTGACACGTCTCAAACACACGATAATACTGACGACACTCTGCATCACACTGACACGTCTCAAACAGACTCTTTGAAAATAAAAAATAAAGAAATCACCTCTAAAAATAAGATTAAAATAAATTATATAAGAAGTAGTTGCAAAGTAAATGATGCTATGGTTTTTAGTGGTGTGTGTGCCACTGATGCTGTGTTGCCAGCTGTAGAATGTGCAGGCCAGACTTGCCTGGAGGAAAATCACTCTCCCACACCCGTTGATTATTTTCTTATAGGTGATTCTGTTCTTCGATATGCGGAGAAGCCTTGTGAGAACAATGGTTGTACTGTTAGGGTACACCCTGGGGCAAAAATTAAGGATATAAAACATAAATTGATGGGTGTTTTGCAGCACCAACCTAAAATAATTCATTTTCATGTAGGAACCAATAACTTACCATCGAAATATAACGGAGGTGCTTTGTGCAATGGGGGGTGCGGAAAGCGCGAGGCATTGCATTATATGGCAGACCTGTTATACACAACACGAACCAGTTATCTCAACAGTGTAGTCTTAGTCGACAGCATTTTACCAAGGTCTGACATTAGTGGTACTGCATTAGCACATTTTAATGACCAGTTGGAGCTGATGTCTGGAAACTTTGGTGTTGTCATCTTCAACTGGATTCAGTTGGTGTGAAGGTACCATCTGGCTCGGGATGGCAGGCACCTTAACAAAAAGGGCGTATCTGTGTTTGTAGCAGTACTTTTGAATATCTACGATCAGCTTATGTCCCGTGAAATAGCTCCGGATCGGGTACTGTCTAACTATGGTGGCGCTGAGGTGAGTGGTGTACTTCCAGTAGACATTGTCAGAGATAGATAATTGAAACCTGTGGTTGATGGTGTAGACGCTGTACCGGAGGGTGAGCTTTCGATGGACGATGTTGGAGCTGGGTTGCTGGAGCCTGTGGTTGACAGCGTTGAAGCCGTATTGAATGTAGAAATTCCGGTTGACAGTGACGGATCTGGCTTACCGAGGCGTGTGGATACTGGAGATGTGGTGCAGTCAAAAAAACGGACTTTTAAGCTTGATAAATATGTTAGGATAGCACATCTAAATATGAACTCTTTTCCACGGGCTTTGAAGAGATGTGGGCTGTGGTAGAGGATTTAAACTGGACGTTTTTGGTGTTTCGGAAACTTAGCTGGACGATAGTAAATCTTCTGATGAGTTTTGCTATTAAGGGGTATTCATTGTTTAAGAGCAATAAAAGGGGGAATGTAGTCGCCTCCAGAGGTGGTGGAGTGGCACTATATGTGAAGAACTACTTACATTTCTCACTGAAACCACTTAAGTTTGAAAATTTTCCTTTTCCGGAGCATATTTGTGGAATATTGAAATGTAAAAATGAATTGTTTTGTATTTGCAGTATCTACAGACCAGGGGACATGCCTTACACTTGTCTAGAGCCCACTCTCTACTCTGTATTTTATGATTTGGCCCAGTATGCAGATAATATCGTTGTAATGGGTAATTTGAATATAAACTTGTTGGATTTATCATCACCAGAGACCCGCTGTCACATAAACTGTTTAAGAGCCTTGAGGTGACTCGTTGGTTAAAGTTGCTACAAGTGTTACTAAGACTTGTGCAACTTTGATTGATCACATTATTGTGAATGGCAATGTTGATTATGCACAGTGTTACGTTGTTGATATGTCAACCATCTATGATGACTCAAGAGGTGTTCGAGTATCTGATCACAAGATGACATATGTCGATATAAAAACAAAAAAATCAAAAGAGCCTCCTAGATTTGTTACTTACCGTGATTTCTCCCGATTTGACATTGACAAGATGATATATTGTACGTCCAGTATTAGGTGGGATGATGTTATGTGTATGAACAATGTACATGACATACTAGATTTTATTACCTCTGCTATCACTCGTGTTTTTAATGAAAACGCGCCTCTAGTACGTAAGAGAGTTACCAACAAGAAATCTCCATGGAGGAATAAGAACATTATTGAATTAACCGCTGAAAAAGATTATTATAAGAAGAAAATGCTATCCACAACAAATGAAACTGATAAAAAAACATATTGTACGATTATAAACATGCTCAACCATGAAATAAGACGATCAAAGCAAAATTATTTTAGAACTGAAATGGAGAAATGTTAAAACTCTAAAGACTTTTGGACTAAAATAAGGACTAGTGGTGTTACTGATCCATTCGATCCAGCCATACCAAATTTTGTCAAAGATTTGGAGGAAATCAATAAGTATTTCGTCAGTATGGGCTTAGGTATCATGGCAAAAGCTGATTGTGTACAGTTCTATGAAAGAAACAAATCAGAGAGTGTCACTAGCGATTTCTATTTCAGGAAGATTACAAGAAAAGAAGTGCAGGAGGCTTTGAATAGCATCACATCAGAGGCTGTTGGAGCTGATGGCATATCAATAAAAATGATTAAAATGATAATTCCATATTGTATTGATGCCATAACGCACTTAGCAAATCAGTCATTGGCCACTTCCACTTTTCCGGATGCATGGAAATAGGCAATTGTACTGCCTCTGCCTAAAATCAAGACACCTTCTCTGTATCAGACCTAAGTCCGATTTCGGTATTACCTGCCTTGTCTAAGGTATTGGAGAATCTAGTTGTTTCACAGATGGTAGCTTTTGTGGAGTTTAAGAATATCCTTCCAGCCTTGCAGTCTGGGTTCAGAAAGGATCATAGTACAACAACTGCGCTTTTACTAGTTTGTGATGAGTTACTACAAGCAAGGACAGAAAAGAAAGCATCTCTTCTTGCAATGCTGGATTTTTCACATGCATTCGATTCTATCGACCACAGTATGTTGTAGGCTGTCATGCATTTTTATGGTTTTCGACCGGAAGTGTTTTCTTGGTTTCATTCCTATTTGGTAAATAGGAGACAAGAGGTTAAAATTGAGATGGATTTCTCTTCATCTTTGAGTAGGATTGCTGGTGTTTCATAGGGTAGTTGCCTCGGGCCTATTCTATTCACTCTGTTTGCCGCCACTATGGGTTCAGCCTTACAAAATATTCGCTTGTATTCATATGCCGATGATGCTCAACTTTGTGTTTCATATGATGCCGGAAGAGCTGACACTGCTGTATCCATTTCGAATTCTGAATTAAGCATTGTCCATGATTGGTCTGAGAGGCATGGGATTAAATTGAATAAGGAAAATTGTTGTGTATTGTTGATTCCTTCCAATGTGGGTTCGAAGTCTGTCGGTGCGGTGTTGCTTGGCGGTATCAGACTAAACGTGTGTGAATCCTCAAAGCTCTTAGGCCTCATTTCCGATGGTGATCTCACTTTCTCTGGTCATGTAAGTGCTGTTTATCAGCGGGCCCTTAGTCGACTAAGAATGTTATACAAACATAGGTACTTGTTTCCTAAAGAAACCAAACTTCACCTTGTCCAGGCTCTTGTGCTCTCTGTGATCGATTACTGCCTCCCTGTGTATGGCAATATTGTGTCTAAGGGGGATTTAGACAAATTACAGAGAGTGCAAAATATGTGTGTCAGGTATGTATGTGGACTAAGAAGGTTTGACCATGTTTCGGAGGCGTGACGATCACTGGGTTTGCTGACTGTGACTGATACCTGTACTCTGCGCTCGTCATGCTAGTTTACAGAATCTTTACCACTGGCAGGCCGGGATATTTGAGGGAAAACTAAAAAAACAGGTCTCAGATCCGATCTCGCAGCACTAGACAGGATCAAGTTTTGGAGATGCCTCGCGTTCGCCGTGAATTTGAAAGAAAAAGATTTGCGTACTTTGCTCCCAAATATTTAATGAATTTTCCTCCAGCGTAACAGGCCAGGGTGTATCTGAAACTACATATAAAAACAATGTATATGAATATTTAATGTATAATACGAGCTGATATATCCATATATAACTGTACTGTATACATAACTTTATGTTTTAATTATGAATAACTAAAATTAGCTTTAATTTTTTAAATAATTGTAATAGGACTTGAGTTGTTTTGTAAACCAGCATTGTTTGTTGAAAACCGCTCCAAAATAAAGACCTTATTTATTTATTTATATAGAATCTTACCATTTATTAGTGCAAACAATTTTGTTCTATTAAATATTAAATTGTATCACCTTTATGAAATTGATTAAATTCATGTAAGAATCAAATTTATCCTTTTGTATAGAATAGTAAATTTAGTTCTATTAAATATTGAATTTTCGTTACTTGAACAAAATTATAAAATGTATTATAGTGGGATTTGTTGCAGGCGGTACTAATAACAAAAATAATTGGGGAGAATAAGTACAAATCTTATTAAGCCTCCTGGTGAATAGGATTTATTTAGGGGCGATTCTCTTGTGACAGTTAATAAAACGTCTGTATAGGTGATCCGATAGGTGTGGCGTTAATACTTAATACTATCTAGCCCAAGGGCCTTTGATTGTTAGTGCAATAGTCACTACATAAGCCTTGCGTTTAAATCAAGGTCGACCTAGGCTAGTTAATAGGCTTACACCTGACCACCTCAAATATCTATATATAAAACCATCAAATTGATTAAGAACACCCTATACAAGTTTAAGTAATATAATAGGAGTGCCACCTTTTATGCTGAAATAAAATAGTTTTTACTTTTGAATTATATTCAACAACTTACATCGTCTTGCATCACTCCCACTCAGTGAGAACATATTTGTATATTTTTAAAGTATAAATTATATAGTTAGCATCACTAAGTAACATCTTAACTTTTTATAAATAGATACTCAATTTGTAATCAAGCATAACAAAGGTTATAAAGGTATTAATAGTTAATTTTTGGAATTTTTTTATAATAAACAGTCATTATTTACTGTATTATTTCTTTTTATTTGTGTGAATCCCAGCCACCAATAACTTATATACTCGATTTATGTTCTGGGTACTTCCCAAATTAATTTTTGGGCCCATTACCAATATTACATCTTTTGGTTGCTTCCCAGACTTTTGATTACCAAGTGGGAATTCTATGAGACAAAATCGTTCTTTGGATTTGGGGAACCATATGTTTTATGTGAAGTAGTTAAGAGAATATATATTTTTTTTATATTTTTATTACCAATTATTTCAATTGAATTTCATCATTCACAATTAAAATATTTAAAGATTCAAAGGATAACTTTTCTTCACATTAAAATATTAGAAATATGTAGTATATATTATTTAATTTTTTTTTCACAAGATATAATTTCAACAAGATAAAATCAGACTAGCGTTCTCCTCGTGACCTTACTTTCATACATAATAATAACCTTTTACAGGAATAAACAATCAGTTATTTTATTTAAATCAGATTAAAAGTAGTTTGATTTTTAAAATGTTATGTAAATTTTCCATTTTAGAAACTTTAACTACAATAGAACTTCTTTGTATGCAATGTTTTTTGTTTTTCGTGATCCTTTCAGTTGGGGGGGGGGGGGGGCACACGCGAAGTTTTAAGGGTATTGAAATTTTAAATTTCGGAGCAAAATAGGTAAATTTTAGGCTTTTGAAATCTTTTTTGCTGCTTACCATACCTTAGACTTTAAGTAAAAATTTTTCATATTGATTGCATCATAAACGTATAGAACACCTTTTGAATAGTAAAACTTTCTCAATAATCAGATTTATTTACTGATTGTTACATGTTAAGGTATATTATTCATCTATTCAACATTTTTTTTATTTGTATATATATTTATACAGTATGATCCAAAGTCCTTACTGATTGTAACTACCAACTCCTGAAGGGGGGGGGATGGTTCTAACTTGTTATATTACTCACTGTATACTCTTATTTTGGAGAGAATAAAAGAAAGACCACTATTTTTAGTGACGCAAATATTGTTTTTTTATTTCCTATAAAAAAAATTCTATGCTATTTGAAAAATAAAAATTAAGTTACAGTAGTTTAAATGCATAAAAACAGTGCAATTTTTTTAATAATAAATATTTTATTGTTCTTCCGAACATACAATACATTACACTTTTAGTAAATACACATATATGAAAGAGACAATATTGCACCTAAAGGCAAAGCCCGTTTTGAGGTTGCATGAATATAAACATAATCAAGTTATCTTAATCGAGCTCAAAGTTAATAAATAGTTGATACAAAATACTAAGATATACGAGAATGTGTGCATTTTACATTAACATTATTACATATATTTAACATGTTTATTTCAGTTTATAACTAATGTAACAATCAACACGTAACAATCAGTAAATAAATCTCATTATTAAGAAAGTTTTACTATACAAAAAGTGTTCTATAATCACTTCCTGCAATAAATTTGTTTCCGAGAGTATTAAAAAACCTTTAAATTTATTCTTTAGTAATATCATTTCTTGGAGGACAGTATTGCTGAGAATGTAATCGGTCCAAATCTATCTTCGAGAGTAATGGTAGAAGCTTGAAGATAATCCTCTTTAAAACCAGGCAACTCGTAATGCTTGATAGTATCCTTGACCAATATGGCACTGCCTCCATCTGCCGTATTCTCAGGATGGTCAGTATTTTACGTGTAGTTTGGAATTTTAAAATAACATCTATCCGTGAAATGAGTTTCTGAAATAAGTAGGAGTAGTATAAAAGCCCAGGTTCTGGGCTCACTTTTCTGGCCTCTGATTGGTCGAGAGCGGTCACGTGACTTTTTCAAGATGGCGGCGCCCATTTCCCGCCAAATTTCCTAACCTCACTTTTCCTAACCTCAAATTTCCCGCCAGATTCCCAAATTTCCCTCCAAAGTCCCTTGTTATACTATATAAAATTCATTGTTAACCTAACTTTTTCCGTGTTATACTATATAAAATGCACTGTTAACCTAACTTTTTCCATGTTATACTATATAAAATTCATTGTTAACCTTGTTATACTATATAAAATGAACTTTTTTCTGTCCAATATGGCGTCTTTTCCCTCCCGCGCCAACTCACACCCCGTGGGAAAATTCCCTTCCTAAAATTCCCTCATCCAAGATGGTGGCCTTAGACTATATAAAATTCACTTTTTTTGTCCAATATGACGTCTTTCCCTCCCAAAATTCCCTCCAAAAATTCCTCATCCAATATGGCGGACTGTATACTATAATAAATGTAAAAATATGACGACCGGATCCAAGATGGCGACCTTTTCCTTCGGGTACTTCCGGCGACCATCGTACGCTCTTCACCCGTCGTCTGCTGGTCGGGCGCGCATGCGCGTTGTTACTCTGTGGATTATTTCATAAGTACACTATAACAAATTTAATATTCCATACACTATAATAAATGCAATATGGCTGACGTGATCGCAGCGCCCCTAGCGGCAACGTCGATCGCAGCGGACCTGGTGGCATCAGCTGTGAGCGGGTGACGCATGCGCAGGGAATTGCTACTCTGTGGCAATATACACCATAACAAACGCAATATGGCCAGGCTTTATCGCTGTTATCACATCACTTGACCTCTAAGGTTAGCATGTGGAGCGTCCATGCTGTGCTGATTAATGTAACACTGACCTCAAAGGTCATCTGTTATCACATCTGCTTCCGTTACCACACAGGATGACGTAATCGGATTTTCATGTCTGAATCTACACGGGATGACGTAATCGGATTTTCATGTCTGAACAGGCGCGTGACCTAATTGCCCTCATCCATCCCTATATAAACGATCAACACGATCAATCTTTCTCACTTCTGCTCTTGTACTCGTACTGATCAGACGTATCCTCACTTTGCTCCTACTCACGTAATTCTTGTAATTTTCGACACCGTTCTCTGTACGGTATTTCAAAGTAAAAATCAATAATTTGTGCCCTTTTTTTACTAATTTAATAATTAATTTTTAATCAATTTAAAGTAAATTTAATTACCAAAGATGGAATCCTTTTCCATTAATGATAACCTAGTCACAATCTCCCGTCAATTTGACACTTCCGACCCTGATCTCCTTAACGTACTTACTAGTCATAAAAATAAAATCATGGTCGAAATAAATAAACACCTAAACAGGCTCGGGGGAGTAAAATGGTACATTGCGGTACAAATTAAATTTTCCAAAATTGTTAACAATGAAGAAATCACAACAACCCCTTTCTTTCACGGAAAAACTCGTCCCTTGTTACCTTCTGATTCTCTAGATGTACAATACTCTGAAGCTACAGACAAAATTTTAGAAAGCGTGGCTAAGTGGGTAAGTCAGGGAAGTGGGTGGGTAATAGAAAATGTTTTACGACTAGATTTGTTTATTGTTAAATTTCAACCTTTGTACGCCTCTTCTTTCATACCCACCCCGAAAAAAATCTCAAACCCCAAACAAGGAATTGTAAATATTAAAAATAACGATAATAAATGTTTCCTCTACTCTGTACTTGTCCAATTGTTCCCTGACCAAAATAGGCGAGTAAGTTATTACAAAAAACTTGAATCTAAATTAAACATGTCTGGGATTATCTATCCTGTCAAAATTAGCGATTTAGATAAATTTGAAAAATTGAACCCTGCTTTATCTGTAAATGTCTTTGGTTTTGAAAAAGATGAAATTTACCCCCTAAGAATAACTAAAGAAAAATTTAGAGCTCACCACATCAACTTGTTACTACTGACTAATGACACTACCTCCCACTACTGCCTAATTACCAACTTGTCCCGACTTTTAGCTCACTTAATCAAATACGACTATGCATCACACTACTGTGACTACTGCCTACACAGATTTTCCTCCCAACTACGACTTACTAACCACTTACCTTTGTGTTCACCACACGGTGCACAAAAGACCAGACTTCCTACCGATGACGAAAAATACATGTATTTCAAAAACTACACACTTACTCACAAAGTCCCATTTACTATCTACTGTGACTTTGAGTCCTTTGTCGTTCCAATCGACACAGCACTGAACGACCCTACTACTTCACACACTACCAACACTGTTCATCATACCCCTTCAGGTTTTTGCTATGTAATCATTGACAGTGATGGCAAACCAGTAAAACAACCTAAAGTCTATAGCGGCCCCGACGTTGTAGATACTTTTCTAAATTGTTTGATTGATGAGTCTAAAGAGCTCTTACCAATTATTAAAAAGAATATTCCTATTAAAATGTCTCCGCAAGACAAAATTATTTTCCAAAATGCTACCACCTGTCACCTTTGTCAAAAACCTTTAGACGGAGACAAAGTGGCCAACCATAATCACCTAACGGGGCAGTTCTTGGGACCCGCCCACAATTCATGCAATCTAAATTATAAAGTTCCCGATCACATTCTAGTCTTTTTCCATAACCTCAGAGGTTATGACTGCCACCACCTGATCCAAGGGTTAGGTAAATTCAAAAAAGAAAAACTGTCATGTATCGCTACAACCAGTGAGCGGTACATTTCAGTCACCCTTGAATCTTTACGATTTCTGGATTCCTTACAGTTCCTTAACGCTTCTTTGGACACACTCGTGTCCAACTTAGTTTCTGACGGGGCATCAAAATTCAAAATTTTAGGGCAGTGTATGACCAACACAGACTTACTACTACGAAAAGGTGTCTTTCCCTATACGTACATGACAGACGAATCAAAATTTAACGATACTGAACTGCCTCCCAAGGAGGCGTTCTACAACGACTTAACCAAAACACCTATCACTGACGAAGACTACACACACGCACAGACTGTGTGGTCAACCTTTGGTATGACCACTATGAAACATTATCACGACTTGTACCTACTGACTGACGTATTGTTACTTGCCGACGTCTTTGAAAATTTTAGAACTACTAGTATGACTTACTACGGGATTGACCCATGTAACGTCTACTCTGCCCCCGGACTGGCATGGAACTCCATGCTGAAAATGACTGACGTAAAACTCGAACTACTCACTGACATTGACCAGCACCTCTTTGTCGAGTCTGGGATCCGGGGCGGTGTCTCCATGATACCCAACCGGTACGCCCAGGCCAACAACCCTTACTTGCCCAACTTTGACTCATCAAAACCCACTAATTACCTACTTTACCTAGACTGTAACAATTTATACGGAACCAGTATGTCTGATAGACTTCCAGGGTCTGATTTCAAATGGATCGACCCTCAAGACATTGACATTACAAAAGTACCCGACGACTCCAACACTGGTTACATTCTAGAAGTTGACTTACACTACCCAGACCACTTACACAACTTACATTCCGACTTTCCACTGGCCCCAGAAAGAAAGGTAGTGACAAACGACATGCTTTCCCCCTACTGTAAGGACCTACTTCATGAAATCGACTACAAACCACCCAAAACTGAAAAATTACTAACCACACTTTGTGACAAAACCAAGTACGTTGTACACTACAAGACTCTAAAACTTTACTTACAACTTGGACTTGTACTGACCAAAATTCACAGAGCTCTAAGTTTTAAACAGTCTGCCTGGTTAGCCCCATTTATTAATTTTAATACAGAGAAAAGAAAATGTGCTAAAAATAACTTTGAAAAAGATTTTTTTAAATTAATGAACAACGCTACGTACGGTAAATCATTGGAAAACGTAAGATCTAGGATAGACTTTAAACTAGTAAATAACGAAAAACAATTGGTCAAATGGACAGCTAGTCCCAGACTTAAAACATTTTTCACATACAATAAAGATATCGCGGGATTGGCTTAAAAAAAACAAACGATCTTTTTAAACAGACCCATTTATGTTGGATTTACAGTATTAGAAATTTCAAAATTAATAATGTACAATTTTCATTATAATTGGGCCATTACAAAGTATGGGAAAAACATAAAACTTTGTATGACTGACACAGACTCACTATTCTACAACGTATATACTCCCGACGTTTACACAGATATGAAAAACGAATTACACCTTTTTGACACGTCCGACTATCCACCTAGCCACCCATGCTACAGTAATTTAAACAAAAAAGCTTTAGGAAAATTTAAAGACGAACTAAACTCAAATCCGGCTAGGGAAATAATTGGCTTGAGAGCGAAATGCTACTCCGTTCTAAATTCTAATCTAGAGGAAAAGAAGGTAGCCAAAGGCGTCCCCCGAGTCGCGATAAAAAAACAATTGAAACACGAAATGTACAAAGACTGTTTGCTTAATCATTTGACAAAAACAACATCCGCTCTAAACATCCGTAGTGAAAAACATAAAATTTACACACAACACATTTCAAAATTATCACTTTCCCCCTTTGACGATAAAAGATACATCTTGGAAAACGGTATTGATACTTTGGCCTACGGACACCATTTAATTAACAAAAAACGAGCTTTAGAACACGACCATGATTACACAACTAAAAAACCAAAACTAAAATAAAAACGTACCTTACAAAAGCAAACTCATCTTGACGTAAGTCGTTTACACCCTCCTCGATCTCCATAACTGTCCACCACATCCATCCTTATCGCACTAATGGCATCGATCCCACTACATCGGAACTTTGTAAAACCTTTAACAACCTTTTCGAAATTAAACCTTCCAAAATCAATTCAACAATACTCTCCAAACTGTAGGTTTATTAATGACCTACCTTTAATTCAATTTGAAATAATTAGCGGAATTTTGCAACTAACAGTGCCTGTACCTTTCGAGCAATTGTATGAATGTGGCTCTGGGGCGTAAAAACCCGTATCCAAAAGCGAATGTGGCTCTGGGGCGTAAAAACCCGTATCCAAAAGCGAATGTGGCTCTGGGGCGTAAAAACCCGTATCCAAAAGCGAATGTGGCTCTGGGGCGTAAAAACCCGTATCCAAAAGCGAATGTGTGTTGCTCATTAGGTAAGGCTTTACAATTGGCAGGGAGGCAGTAAACTTTATTTCTATTATTTTTATGGTCGACTGCCACCGTATAGAGCGAGGTTGGGGCTCTATACACCAAAAAATCCAAATAAATTGTTAAACTTTACTTGAATCCTTCCATTCTTCCACTATGAGTGTAAGAGAGCAGATAGCAAGGGAGCTACATGCTCCAGTTAGAAAAACATTCCCTACTAGACCTGTAGAAGTTAAGGGAATACAAGACTTGTTCCAAGCTGACTTGGTCGAAATGATACCATACTCAAAGTTTAACAAGGGCTACAAGTACATTCTCACAGTAATCAACTGCTTTACCAAATACGCTTACGCAATACCAGTCAAGGACAAGTCTGGACAGGAAATCGTTAAAGCCATAACACCCGTATTAAAGTCCAATAAAATGAAACATTTACAAACAGATGCGGGTAAAGAATTCTACAACGTAGGATTCACAAAGCTAATGAAAAAATATGGTATAAACCATTACTCGAGCTACAGTGATAAGAAGGCGTCCATCGTAGAGCGGTTCAACCGTAGCCTTAAATCATTAATGTGGCGAAGGTTCACGGAGCAAGGTAAGTATCAATGGGTCAAGATACTACCTTCTTTGTTGGAAGAATACAACACAAGAAAACATAAAACTATTGGCATGGCTCCAAGTCATGTGAACAAAAGAAATGAAAACATAGTAAGAAAAAACATTAATAAAAATAGACAAAAATACAAGAAAGTGGATAAAAAGGTCCGTTTTAAAAGTAGGCGACAAGTTGAGGATAAGTAAGTATAAAAAAGTCTTTGACAAAGGATACCTACCCAACTGGACTAACGAGATATTTACTGTGTACAAAGTCCAAACTACTATTCCTACAACCTACCTCCTCAAAGACCATACTGGTGACGTCATCAAAGGAAGTTTCTACGAAAAAGAGCTACAAAAATCCAAAACAGATTATGTATACCTGGTTGAAAAAGTACTTAGAAAAAAAGGAAACAAAGTATTAGTTAAATGGGCAGGATACGACGGTAAACACAATACATGGGTGAACAAGAAATACTTGGTATAAATAAAGGCTTCCCTTACACTTTCATTCATAACTCAACAATGCGTGTTATTGAACAGGACACAAAGCTACCTGTCGAAAACTTTGACATGTACACTATACGCACAGGTAGTGACATTAAACACGGACCATTATTTCCATCCACCATAAGGTGCATAGTGGCTGGACCGAGTAATTGTGGTAAAACAAACGTTGTTTTCAACATGTTGTTCGATCCAAACGGATTAAGGTTCGAAAATGTTTACATTTTCTCAAAGTCCCTACATCAACCCAAGTATCAATTTTTAAAAAGTGTTTTACCCGAGGAAATTGGATACTTTATATTTGATGAAAATACTAAAGTCTTACCACCTAAAGAAGCTAAAAATAACTCCATTATGATATTTGACGACATTGCGTGTGAAAAACATGATAATATACGCAACTACTTTACCATGGGTCGACATAATAACATTGATTGCTTTTATATAGGACAAACCTACAGTAGGATACCTAAACAGTTGGTGAGAGATAATACAAACTTGATTATTTTATTCAAACAGGACGAAACAAATCTCAAACATGTTTACAATGATCATGTAAATACGGACATGACTTTTGAAAAGTTTAGAGAAATGTGCGCTTTAGCTTGGAAAGATAAGTACAGTTTTTTCTGTATTAGTAAGGACTGTGAATTGGATAAAGGGAGATACAGAGTTAGCTTTGACAAGTTTCTAGTCTCGTAATATAAATACGACCTACTTTAATTTTCAACAACAGTTAGCGATAAGCCTCTGTGTGATCCACAACTAGAACAAACTTTGTAACATGTCGCAAAACAGTAAACATCAAACTCTTACGAGAAGAATTATACAGCTGCAAGATGCTGTCCACCGCAAGTATCGTGCTTTCAAGTTGGGTAACATGTATACCGAACAAACATTAGAAAAACAGTACAAACCAATTTTAACTGAACTTAGAAACAGAACGGATATAAAAAATGAACCAAAGGAGGAGCCTATGGACCTCAGTGTGAACGAGCAGGATAATTTTAAGCCAGACTATATGTCAACGCCTAAAGGACCATCGTGGAACACACAAGTGTTTGAAACCTCGTCTCCCCCCCCCACCCTCAGTTAGTCAATTGATGCAAAGCCCCGCAAAGTTTCACGAGGCGTCACAGTACGTTTTAGAGACATTTAACGCACCCATAACACAAAAATACATGTTAAAACTTTTAAAAGACGAAGCCGGTGTTAAGAATAAAATGGACAACATATACGGACCACATATAGACGGTGATAAATTAATGGTGGGTAATCAACTGCTTACATTCGACAACGAAGGAAACATTCACTTGAACAATGTACAGTACCGAGGAACCGAAGGCCTTTACGAATTATTATTTAAAAGGCAACCCGATGAAAAGGTATACACACAAGATGATTTGGACGCTTATAAAGATGTACTGATAAAAACAAATGCGCATAAAAAAGGTTATTTACCTCATAATCACATTAACCGACCGACAAAGTCCATAAAATATAAAAACATAATTTCCGTATTATTCCCCAAACAAATGTACGGTAAAGGGCTAAAAGACTTTGGATCACGTGACATTTCCTATTGGGACAATCCAAACGAATTATGTGATAGATTAAAACTTATTGTAGCTTCGACAGAGGCCGGAAATGGTAACCATAGGAACGAAATTCAAAACATAATCGAGGAATTAAAAGAAGCTAAAATTATTTCAGGAGCTGGTAATAGCCGATACAAAGCATTAATCGCTTATGTGTAAACATGGATACTTATTTTGATTTGTGTATAAAAAGTATTTTCATACGTATATTTTCATCAGTTAGATTATGTCTGTGGACAAGTTTGGACGTGTCTTGCCCTCAGAGGGCAATGTAAGTGGCAAAGGACCACAGGGCGAAGGTTTTAAACTAACACCCGAAGGAAACTATGATATTGAAAATAAACGAATGGTTAACGTCGGTGTGCCCGTGGCAGACAACGATGTTGTTACGAGAACATACTTTGAGGCTAACACAATGCCAAACTTACAAAACAGCTATTCTGCGCGTAACAAAAGAATAGAAAATTTAGCATCACCAAAGGAGCTCGGAGATGCCGTGAATTTGAAAACTATAGGTGAACAATGTGTACTGTACCAACAAAAAACAGTCAACGTAGGAGATAGGCTTATAACAAGGGTAAAAGACCCTACAGGTCTGAATCATGCGGCGACCAAACGTTACGTAGATGCTGCCGTTCCTGTTAAAACTAGTAGTTATTGGAGTTTTGAAAAGCGACGTTTAATTTCTGTAGCTGACCCACATGATAATCAAGATGCTGTAACCAAGTCATATCTAGTGGCAAACTGTCCAAAGAAACGCAAGGACGACTGGGACTTTGATAATATGGGAATTAAATCTGTTAGAGATGCGAAAGAAATGGACGAGGCTGTAAACCTAAAAGTGTTAACCGAAGCAAAATCGCATATTTTGGAAATATTAGGTCAACAAACAACAACTATAGGTTCAGTGCTGACATCACTTAAAGATACGGTTAGTGCACTGGAGGGGCGGATTTATGAAAACAGCGCTAAATCTGAAAAACAACTTAGAAAATTCGGTCAGGTACTTTTTTCCCATATTCATGGTGCTAAAGGGCGGAGTACAGAAACACTGACCGCCGATAACTACATAAACTGGACTGAAATTTTCGGTGAACAAGGTGAGGGGTAATATAAAGTGAAATATAGCTAAGTTCCTTCATTCTTCAACTAACCTTCGTAAGAGACACATATAATGAAGAAGAAATCGTCACGTCGCGGAAGAGGACTTGTATCTAGTGCACTCGAAGGAATTGGAAGTTTAGCTGGAACAGCCTTAAACAGGGGTATTGATCTACTGCCAGTGGAACTTCACCTACCAGGATACAGGTACTGTGGAGGTGGCACCAAGTTAAAGAAGAGATTAGCTCGTGGTGATCAGGGAATAAACGGTCTGGACGAAGCCTGCAAGGCCCACGACATAGCATACTCACAGTATTCAGACACAGAGCGGAGAGCGCAAGCTGACAGAGACTTGGCCGAACGAGCTTGGCAAAGGTTTAAGGCATCAGATTCGTCTGTGGGTGAGAAAGCCGCAGCTTGGTTAGTTACAACAGCCATGAAGGCGAAAGCAAAGTTGGGTGGTTCTCATAAGAGAAAGAAGGGTGAGGGCTTGTATCTAAGACCCTGGGTAGGTCGAGGTGTTAAGAATGCACCTAAAAACAAAAAGAAATGCACTTGTATGAAGAAAAAAAAAACTTCAAATTAGTCTACGTTCCCGGACATGCCCTATCAAACCATGAACTTGTTACCTACGCTAAAAAATTAAACATTCCACACTTTCGAGGTGTTTACATGAGGGACACACTTCCGAATAAACCTAGATTGAATGAAAGCGCAATTATTAATTTGGACAGTATACAGGGGGAAGGAACACATTGGGTTTGTTATAAAAAGCTAGGTAACGAGGTTTTGTACTATGACAGTTTTGGTAACTTGCGTCCTCCTATGGAATTGATTATGTATTGGGGTCCCAGTGTTAATATAAAGTATAATAACGAAAGAAAACAGGATTTTGACTCAGTACTTTGCGGGCACTTGTGTTTAGAGTTCCTCGTTGATAATGTTTTGCCTTAGTGGACAGAGTTCAACGCTAAGTTGTGACATATTTCCTTCAATCGATTTATCGACAGGTGATTGGGAAATTGGTTTGATCGATCTCACAACGTACAACTCAATACCGAATGTAGAAGAAAATGTGAACGACACATTCCACTACGGGGACACTGTAATGAAAATTCCGACTGGCTCCTACGAGATTAGTGATTTAGAGAATTACATTAACAATAACATAAAAACTGGTGTAAAATTCAGTTTAAAACCAAACAATAGTACTTTGAAAGTCGAAATTAATTGTAGCGAGCCCATTCACTTTGAAACAGGAAACAGCCTGGCTACCTTGTTCGGCTTTAATAAAGTTGTATACGAAGCCAATAAAACACACATGTCTGAGAATGAAGTTAACATTAACTCAGTAAATGTCGTTCGAGTTACATGTAACGTGACAAGAGGCTCGTATCAGAACGGTCAGGAAAGCCATATAATACACGAATTTTATCCATCAGTTCCACCTGGCTACAAAATAATTGAAACGCCTCATAACGTGATATATTTACCTGTGAGTGTGCAAGCTTTGAATTACATTACTTGTGAGTTGAGAGATCAACAAGGGAAGTTGATAAACTTTAGAAACGAAACAATTTCGTTACGCTTACACTTAAGACGAAGCAATGGGATTAGTATTTAGGGAAACAACTGTGCCGAAACAGGTCATTAGACCTAAAACACTCGAGGTGTTAACATCGAGCAATACAAAGCTTTTAAGGTCCTTAGGATTTAAAATAAAAGTAAAAAATGTTGGAAATTGAGGGAGAAGTCGAATACAGCGATGTTATTACAAGCTGTGAGTATCACACACACAAACCGTACGCCTCTTCAACTTTCAAAAACAATGATGAAATACGTATCGCCGTCAGTCAACAGGACATTATTACTGCCCCGTTTGAAAGTTCTCTGCATATTTCTGGTAAAATTACAGCCAAAAAGGTTGGCGGTGTAGTCGCAGACGTGTCTCTGATTAATAACGCTATGGCGTACTTGTTTGAAGATATTAGATACGAAATTTCTGGTATAACAGTGGACCGTACTAAAAACTTGGGTGTTGTATCAACTATTAAAAGTTTACTGTCACTTAGACAGAATGAAACAAATGCATTGGAAAATGCTTGTTGGTTCGGTCCAAAGTCATCAAAAAAAACAACCGAGTTTACTTTTGCCGTTCCATTAAAATTACTCTTTGGTTTCATGGAAGATTACAGGAAAATTATTGTAAATATAAAACAAGAATTGATTCTGCTGCGGTCAGCCAACAACACGGATGTGATGTTATCAGAGGATGCGCTATCACACACTCTGGAAATAACCGACTTGTACTGGCGTGTGCCACACTTGACTGTTTCCGATAGTTACAAAGAAAAACTTTTAAGACTCGTTAATAAAGACACACCGATTCATCTTCCCTTTAGGTCGTGGGAGTGTCACGAATTTCCCACGCTCCCACAAACAAAGAGACATAATTGGACTGTAAAAACGTCATCGCAGATAGAGAAACCCCGCTATGTGATATTAGCGTTTCAAACTGATAGGAAAAATAACATAAAAATGAACATGTCAGGTTTTGACCATTGTGATTTAATGGATATCAAGTTATACCTCAATTCAAGTTACTATCCCTACGACAATATCCGAGGTGATTGGAGTTTATTCTATGAAATGTACGCCAAATTTCAGTCTTCATACTACGGTGTTTCCAATTCACCTATCATGGACTTGGATACTTTTAAATTGAAATGTCCAATCTTTGTAATTGACTGCTCCAAGCAGAATGATTCAATCAAGTCTGGACCTATCGATGTACGCATCGAATTTGAATTTAAAAATAATGTACCGGACAAGACTACAGCTTACTGTTTAATAATTCACGATGCACATTTAATGTACAATCTTTTAACAAGTACAGTAAGAACGGTTATGTAATAAAAGGGGGAGGGGGAATAATATATAATAATCAAACTAAATTAATTTATTCAGTTGAGAGGATGGAGCCGTCAAGACAAAACCCACAGTAGTCATGTCGACACCGGCTGTGGTGGAGTTTCATGGGTTCAAAGACAATCGCAATAGATTTATCGTTAAAGAATTTGTCGTTGTGGGTCCTTTTGTAAATGTAAATATAGTTTTCAAGTCTCCTTATCCTGAAAGTAAGTTGAATAGTGCTGCTCGGAAAGCTAACAATTGGTGTGAGCGTAAGTTTCACAAAATACTTTGGGAGGAGGGATGTGTACCTTTTAACTTCAAACTAGTTCGTAGCTTACTAAAACCTTTTGATATAGTCTATACCAAAGGGTTGGAGAAAAAGTTATTTCTTTCCAAATTTCACGGGAATGTTCAGGAACTCGACGAGTCTTGGAAAGTTCCCGACATGTATACGTTTTTACCTTGTTGTTTACCGCAACATGCTAGTGATGGCAAGTGCGCCTTAGTAAGTGCTCAGTTTTACTACAAAAAGTTGCTTGCTTTTAAATGTGTGTAATTTTACTGTGAAAATTTTGATAAAAATTGTTACTATCGTATCCTTAGCTCTGTGTGAATGTGCGTCCTATGGCTGGTCTAATCTCCGTAAGTCCAGGACCTGAACTGTCGAGGTGGGGACGGCCCAAATTTAATAAAAAAATGTCTGACTGTTCTATTAGGCAGCTTTAAAACGCGTAAGACCTGAGACAGTCCTGCAGCTTGAGGGTGGATTAAACCCCGTAAGACCTCAAGTCGCAGCCCGGGCCCTTGTACAGTTTGGATGTGTGTAACACTCTATGGCTGGCCTAAACTCCGTAAGTCCAGGGTGTGAGTAAGGGATATTTTAGTAACAAGAAAAATAAAAGCCCTTTGTAAGTTTGTACGTCACATTGAAAGGCTTCTCCAAGTAAAGTGGCGGCTAGACTTATAGGGGATCCAAAAAAAGTATAAAAAAAACACACAAAAATAATACTGGGAGGTAGCAATTTTGTTATGGAGTGGCTACCACCGTAGCTTGCGATGGTTGGGGCAAGTTACATTAAAGTAAGTGGGATTATGCCTACTGGGGACACCCACTATAATAAAAAACGCGCCAATGCACAGAGTGCAATGACCCTATACCTCTTGGGTGGTGTGGAAACTTGGGTCATAGTCTTGTCTGGGAATGCAAGGACAAACGGAGTGCATAGGTCTTCGGGGAAGGAGGCACAATACTCCTCGTGACTCTCAAGGTCAACTGAGAGTATAAAAGGACTCGTATTTCCACTTTTCTTATCAGTCTATCATGGCATCTTTTGTCGAACGTTTCAACGCTGCTACTCCGATGAATTATATTACTGTCAAGGTTGGAGATTTGTCATCCAACATCCAGTATCCAGTCAAAAGTATTACACGCATAAGTACGAAATACGGTGATACTCTCGTTGCGATACTGTTTGATCCGCATTTGGAGGAGGACATCAAGGTGTTTCTACCTAGAAGATACGTCGATACTTTGCATGAGGAAGAATCAATACCGAACAACTTGGTACTGATCAAAGAAGTTGGATCCATGTCTGCTGTACACATTTTCCAGGTATGTATGTTACTTGAGGGAAAAGTAACAAAATTCTTTTGTTATGAGTTGTTTTCTTATGTGTGCTGTTATTGTTTCAGAAAGATGGAGCATTGCTGCAAGATGTTTAAGTGTTTCAAAACACCAGAAGATCGAGTACACGACTGTAGATACTGCAAAGCATTTGAAGAAAAAAGGAAAAGACGCTGCATCCCATTGATCTTCATACCGTGTATTTTGTTCGCAAGTTATATGGTCTACGAGATTTACTATAAACACCTAGAGTAAATCTCTATGGAAAGGTGGTAGGATGGCTACCAACGTAATGAACGATGGTTGGGGCAAGTTACATTAAAGTAAGTGAGATTAGGCCTACTGGGGAAACTCACTATAATAAAAAACGCGCCGAGATCCTACCTCTTTGGTGGTGTGGAAACTGGATCAGAGCACACGCTAGGACAGTAGTTACAAGTTTTGCCACCAGGTGCACATTTGCACAGAGTAGCAAGTCCATGCGCATGCGTCACCCGCTCACAGCTGATGCCGCCAGGTCTGCTGCGATCGACGTTGCCGCTAGGGGCGCTGCGATCACGTCAGCCATATTGCATTTATTATAGTGTATGGAATATTAAATTTGTTATAGTGTATATATGAAATAATCCACAGAGTAACAACGCACATGCGCGCCCGACCAGCAGACGACGGGTGAAGAGCGTACGATGGTCGCCGGAAGTACCCGAAGGAAAAGGTCGCCATCTTGGATCCGGTCGTCATATTTTTACATTTATTATAGTATAAAGTCCGCCATATTGGATGAGGAATTTTTGGAGGGAATTTTGGGAGGGAAAGACGTCATATTGGACAAAAAAAGTGAATTTTATATAGTCTAAGGCCGCCATCTTGGACGAGGGAATTTTAGGAAGGGAATTTTCCCACGGGGTGTGAGTTGGCGCGGGAGGGAAAAGACGCCATATTGGACAAAAAAAAGTTCATTTTATATAGTATAACAAGGTTAACAATGAATTTTATATACTATAACATGGAAAAAGTTAGGTTAACAGTGATTTTTATATAGTATAACAAGGTTAACAGTGCATTTTATATAGTATAACACGGAAAAAGTTAGGTTAACAATGAATTTTATATAGTATAACAAGGGACTTTGGAGGGAAATTTGGGAATCTGGCGGGAAATTTGAGGTTAGGAAAAGTGAGGTTAGGAAATTTGGCGGGAAATGGGCGCCGCCATCTTGAAAAAGTCACGTGACCGCTCTCGACCAATCAGAGGCCAGAAAAGTGAGCCCAGAACCTGGGCTTTTATACTACTAGTAGGACTTTGTGTTGAGTAATGAATATCTGAACCTCTCGACTATGCTGAGCCAAGCCATTGGCATTCCATAAAGCGACTTTCAGAAAAATGTTCGTTTTAAACGAGAAATAAAAGTTGTCAACAGATTAAGCAAAGTATTAATCTGCTCCGCTTGTTTTGATAGAATATTTTCAAAACATTAAAAAAACTTTTGGAGAATGGTGGCCACTATATTGAGTTATGTGACCAGTTTGAGTAAAAAAAATATATATTTAAAAAACATAGCATTAATTAATTGAGTCTAGCAATACATATAATTGCATAATTGCACTGGAGTGGGAAGCATGCTAGTGGACTAGACGTGTGTTGATCGGGCTCCGTGATATTTGCTTTATTTTGCGGGTTATTTCAGTTATTGAGAAATTATTTTTGCACTAGTGCCTTACTTTAGTTGTGGACAGTATATGTTGTAAGTTTTGTGCTAAAACAATCCTTATTAACCCGTAAAGTTGTGATTTTAAGTGTGGGATAACCTGTTCCACCACCGTCTGCAGGAGCCGGTTCAAGGTCGCACTGATAGCGGACTGTCATGGCGCCACCAAAGAACACTCGCAACAATAGCAGCTCGGACGTCAGTGCCCTCACAGCGGATCAGAAGCTGGATTTATTGTTAAGCAGCATGGAAGAAATTAAACAGGCCAATAAGGACCTTAGGAAGGACATGTCTGTTATGAGGAAAGAAATCAAACAGTTTAAGTATGACATTAATGAAACGATCGACAGTTGTTTTCAAGAAGTTAAGGACTGCAAAGTTGACACTAAAAACAATACGACGAAGATTGCTGAACTAGAAACACGTATTGATGGTCTTACTACTGAGAACACAAGCCTTAAACGTCAAGTTTCTGACTTAAAGAAGACTGAACTCGCGGCCGAGCAGTACTCGCATCGTAATTGTCTCGAGATACGTGGCGTGCCCGAGGTTAAGAATGAAAATATAATGAACGTGGTTGTAAGTGTGGCTAGAGTACTCGGTTTCGGACTGAAGGACAGCATGGTAGACGCCGTTCATCGTTTGTCAAAGACCCAAAATAATCCACATAGAAGCATAATTGTCAAGTTCTGCCGACGCATCGACATGGAGGAGCTGCGAAGAAAAGCGAAAGTGAAGAATGTATTCTCATCTGCAAACCTGGGGCTGGGATTCAACAGTGAAAGCAAGGTGTACGTCGGTCTGTCCCTCGCCAGAGGCACCAAGGAGCTGTGGTTCCAGACCCGCGCCGCCCAGAGAGACAAGAACTACAAGTTTGCATGGATATCCAACTCAGGCAAGATCTTCGTTCGAAAGGAGGAGGGAGGAAGAGCAGTTCTCATCAACGACAAATCTGACTTGGACCAACTTAAGTAAACGTTATCATAACTTAAGGTATTTATTTAATAAATTTATTATAGCCAATGTATATGCATGTAATTAAATGCCAGACCGTAACGGATTATTTGGTATATGTTGTTTTCTGTTAATTTGTTGTTATATTTACACGTTTAATAGTTTATGGATTGTTAGATTTTTGTTAGTAAAAATATATATTATAGCCTTATTTATATGCATGTACTTATGCCAGACAGTAACGGATCAGATGGCATGTTTTTTTTTCTAATTTTTGTTATGTTTGCATGTTTAAAAATTTATAGCCTGTTATAATTATGTTAATTTAAAACCTTAATTTATTAAACTATGAGCGAAATTAGTATGTACTACCAAAATGTAAGAGGACTGCGGTCAAAAACTGTTAAATTCACATTAGGCCTTTTAGAAAATGAGTATGATATTGTAGTGCTAACAGAAACTTGGCTGAATAGCTCAATAAACAACTCCGAACTATTTTCAGATAATTATCTTGTTTACAGAAAAGATAGGGATGAGTTGAGGACAGGTAAAAGGAGAGGAGGGGGAGTTCTGATAGCTGTAAAGAACACCTGTGTAAAAACGGTTACACAACCTTGAAACTGAGGAGGATAATATTTGGTTAAGAATTCATTTGTCCAATAACAATACTATTGTCTTGTCAGTAGCTTATTTTGCGCCAAATTCTCAATTAAATTTATACAAACAGTATTTTGAAAAATTAGATTTGTTTCAATTTAAAAAAGAGCACCTAATAATAGTGGGTGATTTCAATCTGCATGTTAATGGCATTGAACATGACCTTTCTAAAGGAAATGAAATATGTAAGCAACTTATGTTTTTTAACAGATTATATGGTTTGACACTAAAAAACAATGTTTTAAATGAGATGGGAAGGACATTAGATTTAGTACTATCTGATATAGACGATTTGTGTGTTGTCAAGGAGAATGAACCTGTTGTTCAAGAGGATAGTCATCATCCTGCCTTAGTTATAAAAAATTTTGGTGTTCGTTTTAAAGAAAATATTAGCTTGATGAAGAACAGTAATGAGATTATTTATAATTTTGTAAAGACTGATTTTTACGCTCTTTATAATGAATTCAAGAATATAGATTGGAGTAATTTATTTTTAATAGATGATTTGAATAAGGCTATAGAGTTTTTTTACGATAAATTATACAATGCTTTGAACTGTCATGTTCCACACAAACAAGCATTTAAGTGTAAATATCCTCCCTGGTTTACTTTGGAATTGCGAAAAATGATTAAATATAAGGAAAATATTAGGCGACGTTTTAAGAAATGTCAAATGCCTTGTGTGTTAACCAGATATAAAGAAGTAAGAGCTGAGGTAAAACGTAAAATAAAAGTTGATTTTGATGCTTACGTACAGGGTGTAGAAATTAGTATTCACAACAATCCAAAAATATTCTGGGGCGCTATTAAAAAGTTAAGAGGTACTGATAAGATACCAGCAACAATGCACCTTGATGATAAGAAAGTGGAAGGGGGCGCTGAGATAGCAGAGGCTATGGCTGAGTATTTTGGTTCTGTTTACGATCGCGATAACAATCTTAATCACGACCAGCTGTGCCAGGAGGCCGTCCGGTCTCCCGTCATGGACAATGTTACAACTTTAAGTTTGCATGATATTACCGTAACTGAAATAATAAATGCATTTCAAAAATTACTACCCAAACGTTCGCTGGGTCCTGACGGAATTCCACCATATATATTTAAGGCATGCTCCGAGTTATTTATTACACCTTTACATTATTTATTTAACATGTAAATAAAAAGCTGTTATTTTCCAGAACGATTGAAACTTGCCAAAGTTATTCCTATTCCGAAAAAAGGTGATAAGCAAGATATAAAAAAACTATAGACCTATTGCACTTCTATCGCCACCTGCGAAGGTGTTTGAAACTATTTTACATAAAAGATTGTTTTCTCATGTAAAACCATATATCAGTCCACAACAGCATGGGTTTTTTCCTGGTCGGTCAATTAATTCAAACTTGTTAAATTTTTTGCAATATTGCTCTGCGGCTCTTGATAGCAATGTACAAGTGGACGTTGTTTACACGGACTTTGCCAAGGCATTTGACAAGACAAAAATTATAGCATTGTTAAAAATATTACATTATTTTGGATTGTCGGATGAATACGTAAAGTTGTTTTGTTCATACTGTATTTATTTCAAAGAAAACAATTTGTCAGCTACGAGGGTTTCTCCTCTACCGAGTATTTTGCTTATTCGGGCGTCCCTCAAGGCTCAAACCTGGGGCCCTTGTTATTCACACTATTCATTAATAAAATTATACAATGTATAAAATATTGTTATATACTGTTATATGCAGATGACATAAAACTTTTCAAACGCATTACCTGTATTGAAGATTGCTTGAGATTGCAAGAAGACCTTGATGCACTTGTGGCGTGGAGCGAAATTAATCTTAAATTCAATATAAATAAATGTGCCGTTATGTCATATACGCGCAAATCGGAGGAGAACACAATCTTATATGATTATACGATGAATGGTATAGTGTTACAGAGGACATAAGTTTTTAAAGATCTTGGAATTTTATTTGATACTAAACTGACTTTTTCTGAGCATGTATTAGCAGTGTGCAAATCAGCATTTGGGCTACTGGGGCTCATACGCAGGTCGGGTAATTTTTTAAGAAACACCAAATCGCTCAAAATGCTTTATTATTCACTAGTAAGATCCAAGCTTGAATATGGCGCAGTAGTTTGGTCTCCGCATTTTGTGTATCTTATAGATACAATTGAAAGTATACAGAGGAAGTTTTTACGTTTTCTATATTATAAAGAGTTTGGTAATTACAATTACGTAATATCTTATTCAGAATTGTTAAACCTTTTTGAGTTACCAAGTCTCACTAAAAGGCGAAGAATACAAAACTTGTTGTACCTGCATAAATTGGTTAACGGGGTTATTGATAACCCACAACTGTTATCAGAAATTAATTTTGCAGTGCCCCGACGTAACTCTCGTAGCTGCCTCTTGTTCAGCCCTCATTTTGCCAACACAAACTTCGGGTATTACTCACCGATTAACACCATGTTAAGAACGTACAATATTTACTCATCGAACGTAGATATTTTTCATAATACATTGAAAAGCTTTAAAAAAATACTGCTTGTTGATGTGGACAGTTGACTAACTTACCTTCTTTAGGAACTATGTATGTCACATCTGCATATTTTAAATATATATATTTATTATGATTTACAAACCTGGCTTAGCAATTATGGTTTGAGTAATTTATTTAGAATAGTAATTTATTTAGATGATATATAAAAATTATGTGTTCTTTATGTTAACTATTTTTCCATGTGTTTGTTGCTTTTTAAATAGCCTATAAGCCAAATAGGAATCTGATCTCATTGAAAATGGACTTTATATACATTTCGCTGCTGTTGTTGTTCATTGTTAAGATTTATTGAGTAGCATGCTGTAACTTGATTTATATTGTAATGCTGCATTGTAATTGGCATGAGCTGATATGTAGCATGTAATAAATAAATAAAAATAAATAATAGAAGACACACAATCACCACCTGCAGTGTTTACATTCCTGAAAATACAATTTAATTAAAGTATAAAAATAATCTAAAACTATAAACACAAATAATTCAAAAACGTGAATAAGAGAGTTGTACATGTGTTTTATGACAATGGCTTCTAGTCAAGAACAAAACAAAACAATCATTTTATGTTATATCAATATTAAAATTCCTGAAAATATAATTCAATTAAAGTATAAAAATAATCTAAATCTATAGACACAAATAATTCAAAAACGTGAACAAGAGAGTTGTACATGTGTTTTATGACAATGGCTTCTAGTCAAGAACAAAACAAACAAATCATTTTATGTTATATCAATATTAAAATAGCTTACGTCTTGTTGCATTGAAAGCCAAGTAGTTGATTTTTTACAACAAGTTTTCAGATTAACTGCATTTTTAATATCAAGTGGAAGAAAATTAAAAAATGTTGGTCCTAAGTACGCAAGTGAACGTTTAAAAATGGCTCTGTTTACTTTTGGTAGTCTGTAATTTTTGTTCTGTATAAATCTTGTTGTGTAGTATAAATTAGTGTTCCTTATGTTTCCACTTCTAATAAAAAAAAGATTTTGTTCTAAGAGTTGGAAATTGTTTTTGCTGAATGTCCCTATAAACAGGACAGCCTTTGTAATTAGCTGGGTGCTCACCAGAACACAATACACAAGTTGGTGGTACTGTTGACGGTTTAGGGCAATCTTTTGTGTCATGATTCTGGGTGCACTTGACAAAAAAAATGCATTGTGACAATAGGGTTTTGTATGGCCATATTTTTGACATATCTTGCATTGCACTATCTCATTTTTTAAAAGAGATGGTTCAAATAGAACTTTGGCATTCAGTAAATATTGAATTTGGAATACTTCTTTATTAGTATCGTGTGGCCCTAGATTAATAAATGGTTCCTTAGTAAACCTATTTCTACCATTAGTCAAATTCCTCACTTTATGGCCTTTTTCTTCAATAGCGCTTTTAAGTGCTTCTAAACAAGTAGAATAGTGCATATTTTTCAGCACAACTCTGTATGCACGTTCCTGCTTTAATTGATAGGTATAAAAGCTAACGTTTATCAGTGAGCCCCTTTATAATTTTTCTGTAAGAGTCAGGGGTTGAAGGAAATAATTTAATCCTATCTTGGTTGAGGCACTTGTAAGTGTATTCAGCCTTACTCACTATTGAATACAATGCTCTGATCATGTGTGCCACATTCGTCACTCAAGGGAGAAATATTGGCGGTGGCTTGGAAACCTTGGTTGAGCTGTTTGTCACATCGTCATTCATTAAGTCATCGTGATTTGAAGATAGAAACTCAAACTTATTTGTAATCTGAATTGATTCACCGACTGTCAGCTGTGTCAGTACCAACACGATGTCGTTTGTGTTCCTGTTCTGTTGCTGAGGCCATATTCCTCTTGCTTTGCTTCGAGCTGACTTGTTGCCAACTACCCAATTCACAACCAGAAACATGGTCAGACAATAAGTCATGTTGATTAGAACTGGTCATAGGAGATTGTAAATAATCATGGTCGTTAGTGATCATTGTAATCATTTGAAATGGAAATATAACAAAAATATAAACAAAATGGGTAACTAAAAAAAAATTAACAATCAAGTGTTCAAATAATTAATGTCCAGAATGAAAAATATATAACTGTCACTGACTCTACATGATTAATTTAGTAAATTTCAACAAATTAGAACAAAAACGTAAAAATAAAAGAACAAAATAAATAATTAAAACAAATAATTAACCAAGAGAAAATTGTATACTCAATTCTAGTTAAGCACATCTGCTGATTGTAGAAAAAATATTAATTAAATTTTTCCAAAAACATTTTACATACAAAAGTAAAAAATACGCATATAACAAAGAACAAATTACATTTAATAGTTACTCATTGTATGTTAAAATCGATCGTTACACACATTACCTGTCGCTCAACTGTGAACTATTTGACCGTTAAATGCATGCCAACGACAGTTGTTAACATCTTAGATTCGATGGTTGCGATATCTAATGTTTAATCGATTAACTATTTGGACATTAGTCTTTTCCTGTACCATTACATCTGTTGAAAATAATTTTCAACATTCAACTCGTTATTTCCGTGTTATTCTGCAAATTATGAAAATCCCTATTTAGGTGATCGATGGCAAATTTAATGCAGTTTCAGATAATCAGTTTCCACTTTGCCCAATTTCCTTAGCATTTTCGAGATAATTGAGAAAATTTGACCCATATCACCGATAAAAGAGTTTATACACCCCGAAAAATGTCTATAAAATTAATTTAGGAACTTATTGTAATTTTTTCCGTTAATTCCACGTTGAGAGTAACATGCAGTTCCGTCAATTCTGTTGGTCTATATAGCCTTTTGAATATGTCTCCAATCTTAACCTTATGGGAAAAAAGAGAACTTTGAAGGGCTGTTTGAGCCACTTAGGAATTGAGATTCGAAAAATTCCTCCTTAATGCGCCTCTAGGTCATAAGATAAAGATTTGTACTAAATTTCATATCTCTATCTTATATGGTTTTTGCTGGGCGACGTTGAATCAGTCAGTCAGTCAGGACTTGTCTTTTTATATATTTAGATAAAAGCAGGTTTTTGCTATTAAGAAATTGTTTAGCTGAGTCAACTGAGATTTGTTATGATTTTTGTACAACTTTATGTGACTTTTCAGTCACCTAGGCCTACATCATCTGCACAAAGAAACGAGAAGAGGTCTCAAAATAGATCCTTGGGGTACTCCATATTTAATGTATTTCAAATATAAATGTATGTGTATAATCCCTTTATTGTTGATCATTTTAACAACTGTGCATTGTTTCCTATTTACAAGATAGGATTTGAACCATCTTAATTGGAGTTTTTTTTATACTAGTTGTAGTTAAGTTTTAACTTACTTATATCTACACATATCTCTAAGATTAGTATTTAAAAGAATAAATAAAATATGAATTAAAATTATCTAACCATAGAGTTGACCTCTATTAAAATATTTTCATGAATAAATACAGTAATACACAATAATAGAAAACTACAAATGAGATAATAAACCTTGTACATTTTTTTTTTAATACTAAATCACTTACTACAGTCAAAATAAAAATCAATATGTTGTTTGACTTTAATTAAACTTGTTTGTTTCAGGGAAAACATTTGGAGGGTATCGTATTGTGCCCAAAAGTTGCAGGGATCTAACATCAAAAGGAAACTCAAAGGGCGTGTGCATGTTCAACTATGAGTGCATTCAGAAGTGGGGTCAAGTGGTCGGATCGTGCATGGACGGTTTCCTCTTTGGTGCTTGTTGCAAACTACCTCCAGGTTCCGTCTACCACAGTGTCGAGATACCTTCCTCTTCACCTTCCACTACATCTCTTAAACCTATTGACCATAACACCTTATCTTCAAAGCCAATCACACTCCATCCGGTCGGTGAAACAATTCTTCTTCACAAAAATGGCTCTGTTGTAATAGATAAAAATGACCCTGAAGAGTTCAGTTTATTAAAAAAGCCCCAAGAGAGCTCAAATTTTCTAGAAGTAAGTACATTGGGGTATATAACTGATCCTGATCATTTTTTACCTCCTGATAACAATCTCTTCACAAAAACCAATGATGAATCATCATATTGGACAACTAATTATCCAAAAAATGCCAGCTCAGATAGTCAATCAATGTCTAAAACCACCCAAGGAATGGACTTTGAAGCAGTGACACCTTTGATGCAAGGGACAACTCGCCATGATGAAGACAACTTTCACTCGACTACTATCGAGAACGTGATTACTAACTCTGTACATTTGACATTTGACAAGTACCATTCCACTACTAAACTACCTTCTTACGTTTACTATACAAAACCATCACCAACAAAATATGGATCAGTTACTAGACCCATATCGTACACTTCTAGCAACCAACCACTTAAACCAAAGCCTGTTTCATCAAATATTGTTACTCAAACTACTACTGATAAAAGTTATCAGAGTTCCACAAAATATGAGGACAATATGCTTCCAATAGCTATGATAAACAACAACAAACCAAATGTCGAGGATGCTACCAATTCCGCTTCTATTAATCACATTTTACATTTGTTGAATGAAAGTGAACCCAGTCCTGAGCCAATATCAACTCATGCTCCAAGTTTATCCACTTGGGTTTCTATTGATGGTAAACCTGAGAAAACAGGTTCTTCCCCCAATCTCTACACAACTCCTCACTACTATCAGTATGATGCTTCTGATAATGCTGGAAGCACAACAGTACAAAATGTCCAGGGTCCTTCCTTTCAAGTCACTCCACAGATAAAAGATACAGCAAAGCCTGGGGAAAGCACTACTCCTGAGCCTCCTCCCACTGTCATTGTACTTGGCCCTTTCAACACTTTCTCTTCTGTTAAGCCCCAGTTGACTTCAAGTTATAATGATCCGAAACCGTCTCAGACAGTAACTGTTTTATCTCCCTTCCCACACTCCACTGTTGTTACGGTTAAGCCTGGGGGCAGTGTAATATCAGTCAAACCCCCTCACTCAACCTATCACAATCCTTGGACATCTGCATCACCTCAGGTTTCGGTAAGCCATCCTTCTTCCAGTGGATCTCACCAGGTAACTACACCTGTACATTTAATCACAAAACCTCCAAAACCACAATCATCAGTATACACTTCAGGAAAACCAGTTACTTACACCACTATTAGACCAATAACGTATACTTCTCAAAAGCCCTCAATTCAGCTTTCAGAAAAACCAGTCATTATTACATCATCAGAACCTGGGTACCCAGTAAATCCAGTAAATAGACCAAACTTTCCTACCACACAATCTACATTAAATGTGCCATCATATTCAGAGGTCAGGCCTCCGTCTCATTCACCTTATGGAACAGCTAAACCCCAAGTTGCAGATAAATATGGACCTTCTGTGAGTACACTCAAGCCTTCATCTGAACCTACTAACGCTTCAACTCTTCTTGTTGCTTTCCCTCCAGTGAGGGATCCAAATATTTCTCAGTCTGAGAAACCTACCTTGACAACACTTAGTGATGAGGAACAATCTACTTTAAACCTAGTAGAGGACAATTCTCTCAATGATAAGATTCATGGGTTTGTTGAAAAAATTGTTCAATCACTAGAAGGCAATTTTGTTGATCTTGAAAATGTTCTTTTGGACGGTCAAACTAAACCAAATTCAACTTTGACGCAGAAACCACTGAAGCGTCCTTCAACAGCCTCATCTTCTTCCACAAGGCCCACAAAAAAACCTTCATCAAAGCCCATAACAACAACTCAGAAACCACTTGTGTCAATTACTAAACCCACTTCAGAACGTCCATCAGTATCAATTTACACAAACCATCCAACGACAGTGCAGCTACCAACTAATCAAAAACCTGGTGATGACAGTGAAACAAATAAACCTACTAAAAGACCTACTACGGCTCCTACAATAGTTCTTTTCCAACCTAGTTCAACAACTACCAAACGACCCATACCAACAACAGTTGTTGTAGATGACATCAGTATTGTAGAGGAACAAACTCAAGCAACACCACCAAAACCATCGCCGGAAGTGAACTTCAAGAAGGGTGAGTGAATGTTTGGTATTTGTTAGAAATTGCACATAACATTGTCTGGCCCACCAAAATTGTCTGCATAAATATTTTCCTCAAAGAAGCATTACTTTTTAAGACTAAACAAAGCCTCAGATGAGTCTTCTGTGTATGATATAATTCCAATTAGTCTGAGTAAATGTCAGAAATCAATGACTTGTACTTCTTAATATATCATTCTAGAAGGAGCCAACAGTAACTGTACAAACATAGTCCTTAACAAAGCCCTGCATTAGATCTTCTAAAAGAATACGATAATCAGATTGGTTTACTTTGTTTCCTTCACGGTACTTTAGATCCTTCAATTTCCCTTTCAGTTCTTATTTTCAAATCCTTGTTTCCCTAAAGCTACCTTCAAGAAAGATGGCAGCGGGCATCATCCTCAAGGGATTACTAATGTTAGTATTAGTTAATTATCTATTGACATTAATCTAACGAAATAGTACAGTAATTGATGAAATTAATTCCCTTCTTTCATTTAAGTCAAATAAGTTTCTTTGAATGTATGATAAAAATATATCAAAACAATTTTCACTGAAAGATAATAAAGTAATCATAAGTGCGTTAGGCAGAAGCTATTTATTCCTATGAAAAATAACACAGAATGAAATTTGTAGAATGTGGTGTTAGACCGCTGATGAAAAATGGACGAATTGTTGGAGGAAAAGGAGCTACTTTTGGAGAATGGCCATGGCAGGTCTTGGTAAGAGAAGCCACTTGGTTGGGACTGTTCACTAAGAACAAATGCGGAGGTGTGTTGATCACAAACCGCTATGTCATCACAGCAGCTCATTGTCAACCTGGGTGAGTTATTTTCCTCACAATGTTTTCCTATATCACATAAATATTTACAATGATCTATTAGTTCAGTTGGTAATTTGGTAGTATAAGCCTCAATATGAGAATACCACTTACTTTTTTTACAACGTTTGTGAAAGAAATTTAAAGAGGGTTATGTAAGTTACTTACTAATTACAATGATTTTACCAAAAATGGGATGATTACGTTGATATAAATATATAGTAAAAATTTAAACAATTATGCACCTAAAATAGTTTGTCACGAAAGGTAGCCAGCCATTCCACCTTTTTAACCTCACAAAAGTCATAAATTACATTAAAAATAAATAAATAAGTAAAGAATTTGTTTGATTGAAAGTTATGTAGAGGTTGACTGGGAAAAGTATTTGAACAACGTAGCCTAGTGAAAGAAAGAGAGCTCATTCCAAAAAGTGCAAGTGTGGAAGAAAGACCTACCAACTCATCGAGTGTACTTCATATGGTCAAATAGCTTACATATTATACATGAATATAAATAATAATGAATGACATTATTTCAAATAATTGCTGACTCTAATTCAATAAAAACTTTGTTATGTATATTGAATAGGATATAAACCTGTTTTATGCCTGAATAGGTTCTTGGCATCTCTGGTGGCAGTATTTGGAGAGTATGACATCAGTGGGGAGTTGGAGTCTCAACGTAGTGTTAGCAAAAACGTACGAAGAGTGATTGTGCATAGACAGTATGATGCGGCTACTTTTGAAAATGACATCGCACTTCTAGAACTAGAGTCTCCCATTGCTTTTGACTCTCACATCGTGCCAATCTGTATGCCAAAAGATGATGATGACTTTACGGGTAGGATGGCTACAGTTACAGGATGGGGCAGACTGAAATATGGTTTGTTTTACTGCTTAAAATATTTATTAATTTTCTAATTACTAACATTATATCAATAGAAAAAGTGGATCATTGAAAAATTTATAAGTTGAGGTAGAGCATTTAAATTGTTGTAAAAGTTGGACTCAGGGAAAGATTAAAAAAATTATCTGATATCCTGAAATAGAATCGGGCCCATGGCGGAGGATCCTTAAAATCAATCCTGCATCGGGATTTTTAAATGCTGAAAAGACAATTTCAAGGGATTAAAAAATTAGTATATTAGAGAGATAGGACATCAGCAAACTTACCTTAAAAGACAAGTTCACTAACATAATACTAACTGAATTACTGCATCTATACCTGAGTGTTACTCTATGGATGTACAACCCCCCACCACAGCCACCTACCCAGCAATAGTGGAAGTCATCTCTCTCTCTCTCTCTCTCTCTCTCTCTCTCTCTCTCTCTCTCTCTCTCTCTCTCTCTCTCTCTCTCTCTCTCTCTCTCTCTCTCTCTCTCTCTCTCTCTCTCCCTCCCTCCCTCTCTCTCCCTCCCTCTCCCTCCCCTCACCTGAAGAAAATGCCTGTGGTATCGAAAATTTGTGAGATTGTGTCTATTTTGTGTTTGTGACTACTACTCTGATGTTAGTGAACTTGTCTTTTAAGGTAAGTTTGCTGATGTCATATCTCTCTAATATACTAATTCCTGGACTAGTGCCCTTTAACCTAACCTAAAAAAAGGGATTAAAAAAACATTATTTTTATATTTCAATGTTTCTTTTTAATAACCTGATTTCTTACATGCCCAATATTCCAAAGTAAAATGTGATAAATTTTAAAGATAAATAAATATCTTGAAATATTTGAATAAAAGTTATGATTATTTTTCATTATTAATTGAATATAATCTTTTTATAACACTGTATGAAAAAAATAAAGAATGCATTTTTACATTTGAAAGATGTTTATTTAGGCATCTTAGTATATTAAAACAATATTGAAAGATATCATTTTCAACATTATCTATCCTTTTCTAATATTATCAACCATATTTTTCATGACCCGCTTTGACAAATAACATAAGCATTAAGACTTATGATTATGACTTATTTTAATTTATCTTGCCACTAATTGCTATTATTTTATTCATATTACAAATAAAAAAATATTGTTAATAACCTAATTGGGAGAGAGTGAGAGAGTTAAACTTAATAAGCACAGTATTTGAAAGCTACACAATAACACTATAAATCTTGATCACTTAATAGATTGTAACAATAAATGTTTCCAGCATATTGTAGTTTCAACACCATTAATTCTATCTTTGGGATAAAAAAAATTGTGTGAATCGTTTAAGTGTTTTAGATATTTATTAAAGATTATAAAATAAAGTTCTATTTCAAACACCTTGTTTAGATTCTCAGTGATTTAAACATGTGCTTATTCATTTGGTACTTGGCACTGATTTACTTTTTTTGTGACAAACAACGTAAGTTTCTCTTTGAACCCAATGAACAAATTTTTCTTTTACTGAAGAAAATTTGCCAATAAACTTTTATAACTCTTGTACAAGTCTAAGAACCTTCAAAAATCTAACCCAGACACAAAAAAAACGTAGCTGAGTGGTGTTGTTTTTACAAGAGCAACAACAACAAAAATGGCCAATTTTTTGTCAGAAATTGTCTATTTGTTTGTGTCAGCAAATTTTAATAACATCAATTGACTCTCCTGGAAGAACCAAGAAATATGTAAGCTACAGAGTTGTACATGTATGTACATCAAGAAAGGTGTGTGAGCTACAAAGAGTCGTATGTGTAGAGAAGTTGTGTTAGCTATCAAATGTCGTATATGCAGGGAAGGTGGTATGTGAGCTAATCAAATGTACAAGGAAGTTGTGTTATCTACAAAGATTCTTGTGTGTTGCAAAGGTACTAAGAACCACATGTGAAGTTCTTTGACGGTATATGACAGTTGGCTTTAAAAGGTCTGTTCTGATAGATATTAATTTTTTTAAATGTGTCTTTTATAAAAATCAACTTGTGTTGAAATGGTTACTTTGTCAATCTTTAGCAACATTTTCTAAATGTAATTTTAATATTAATACTCTTAAAAAGCAACCTACAGAAATTGGATTACTTGTTGAGAGAGTAGGCTTATTTTCAGTTAGTCAAACAAGTTTAATATTATATAATTTAACTTAAAAATTTACTTTATTTTTTAGCCCCTTTTAAATATTTAATGCTGAAAGTGTTTGCGATAATAGCCTGCAATGACTTTATACAACTTTGTTATTGATAACTAATGAAAAACTTAGCTTTTTATGTGGATAATGTTGCAGGCGGAGGAGTGCCTAGTGTTCTGCAAGAAGTTCAGGTGCCCGTCATAGAGAACTCAGTCTGTCAAGAAATGTTTCATACAGCTGGACACTCCAAAAACATCATAAATAGTTTCCTCTGTGCAGGTTATGCAAATGGTCAGCGTGATTCTTGTGAGGTAAGCTCTAATAAATGAACTTAATTTACAGACAAGTAATAACTGTAGCATGGATGGCATTCATTGAAGTGATCATTGTTGGACTAGACATTTTGTCGTTTGATATGCTACTTTGAAGAACTGACTATTGTTTTGTGGTAATGTTAGAAATATTTCACACTCCACAGTTGCATTTAGATTCTGTTCCCAATGTGAGTACTTTGAATAATTGAAGGGCAATGGACGTCAAACATACAAACTTGAGGCTTACATTTAACGAGTATAAGGGGTTTTAAAATACTTAATTAAAATATTTAAATTATTATTTAATGATTTTTGGTAAACTTATTTTGGTAAAGAATGCCTAAAATCTTTGTGTCTTAGAGTTGTGGTTAAGGATCATCTGATTCAGGCCATGAGGATGACGGACATTAGCAAGTAACTATGTGCATGAAGAAGGGTCATTGTTTTTAATGACCAAAACTTACAGACCCCATTACAAATAAATAAAAACACTAAAAGTACAAAGCCTTTAGAAATTACTTTTCCAAGATCAGCAACAGGTAATCTAGTAGACTGTCTGCTGGCGCATGATTGGGACAGTTTGATTATAAATGAAAAAAAATTAAGTGCTAAAGAATATTTTACTCTCTTTTTTGAAATCTTAATAAATAAATTAGTATATTGTTCAACTATTAAAAACCCTAGTCACAAAGATAAAAATTTTAGAACCCAAAATATATGGTATACACGTGAAATGAAGCAAATGAAAGAGCGACTTTTGTTCTTACACAAACTAATGAAGAATTCCAACTGTAAACGGTTACAACAAAGCTATGCAGATCTCAAAAGGCAATATAAAAAATCTGTAGAAGATGCCAAACTTGTTTATAATGCAGGTAAAATTGAAAGTAGTAGCAACAAATGTAGAGCTGCTTGGAAATTAATTAAAGAAAATACTGACAGTTCATCCCTTCAAGCAGATATGGCTGTTACTCCAGATAGATTTAATAATTATTTCATTAACTCAGTTGCGCAAATTAAAAATGATATCATACAACCTAATATTAACTGCTTAAACTTAACTCAAAATTACCCTATTAAAAAGAACAATTTTAATTTTGCATGTGTCTGCAATGGGCCATCAAGCTGTAGAGGTGGGTTAGTGTGTCTTGAATGGGCCATAAAACTGTATAGGTAGGCTCATGTGTCTGCAATGGGCCATCAAGCTGTAGAGGTGGGTTAGTGTGTCTTGAATGGGTCATCAAGCTGTAGGAGTGGGGATGTGTGTCTAGGATGGGTCATCAAGCTATAGAGAAGGGCTCATTTGTCTAGAATGTGCCATCAAGCTGTAGAGGTTGGCTTGTGTGTCAGGAGTGGACCTTAAGCTATAGAGGTGGGCTCAAATGTATAGAATGGTCCATCAAGTTCTAAAGGTGGGCTTATGTGTATAGAATGGGCTATCAAGCTGTATAAGTGGACTTGTGCTTTTAGAATGTGCCATCAATCTGTTGAGGTAGGCTCGTGCATCTAGAGTGGGCCTAAGCTGTAGAAGTGGGCTTGTGTATATAGAATGGTCCATCAAGCTTTAAAGGTGGGCTTATGTGTATAGAATGGGCCATCAAGCTGTAGAGATGAGCTTGTGTCTTGAATGGGCCATCAAGCTGTAGAAGTGGGCTTGTGTGTCTAAAATGGGCCATCAAGCTGTAGAGGTGGGCATGTGTGTGTAGTATAGGCCACTGAGGAGTAGAGGAGGGCTCAAGTATCTAGAATGGACCATTGAGGGGTAGCGGTGTTGAAAAGTATGAGTAGAATGGGCCATTGAGCTATATTTCTAGGTATTTCGAGTGGGCTATAGAGGCGTAGAGATGGGCATGCTTGTGAACAATGGCACAGCAAGGTATAGAGATGGAGGACTGGACGTGTTTGTATGTAGTGAACTATCAAAATGTTGATATAGCTTTTTATATGATTGGGTAGAGTAACTAACTACTGTACTACATTTGCAGATGCGGGACTGTTTCAGGAATTGAGAGAGGCAGATTTTAGAAAAGAGTACATAAGCATAAATCATTCTCACTCAATACTATATACTTAATATATTATTTAAGTTTGGAGTATATAACTTTAAATATGTTTTAGGAATAATTAGGACAGTGAGGTCAACTGAAAATATTTCAGCATGAGCATTTTTACATAAAGCACAGTTAGTTGTTAATTTACAAGCTAGCGTTTAATCTTTGTTTTACTTCATATGAATTCTGGCAATTCCAAGATTGAGCCTTCACTTTTCGGTTTCAAGAAATATTTGGTTTGACATTCCTGCAATAGTACTCCTGCATTATTAACAAACTACGAACACTTGTCCGGTGATAATTAACTGCCACAATCACTAAACATCACCATAGTGCTGGATATTTATATTTACCAGTATTGATTACATTTTTAGAGTTGTAAAAATATGTAGGTTAAGTTTTGAGATTATCTTCTACAGAGCTCAAGTTCACTGCTTGTACATTTTCTAAGATCTCAGCTATTGCAGGGTGACAGTGGTGGGCCACTGATGGTTGAACGAGCTGATGGACGTTGGGTCCTTGCGGGTACAGTTTCCCACGGCATTAAGTGTGCCGCTCCCTACCTGCCTGGTGTGTACATGCGCACTACATATTACAAACCTTGGCTACAAACCATCACTGGAGTTCGCAGTTCTTGACTTTCTACTTCCTAGTATTGTGATATTTATTTCCAAAGACTGTTTTATTTAGTATAAATCAGCCATGTCCATATTGTATAGAATATTTATTGTACACAAAATGTGTTTTTAGTTAAGCCAATAATTCGCTTTCAATTGTATAATCATTTATATAACGATAATATCACCAAAAAATGTGAGCCAATACATAATTTAGTAAAACTGTTATTAGTTACAAGTCTTTATCATCAGAGAGAAACCTCACAATAGATATAAATATGACCAACAAAAGAAGGACTGTTATTAAGAAAGCATAGAACATTATGAGATGAATAACAACAAAAGTAGGACTGTTATTAACAAAGCATAGAACATTATGAGATGAATAACAACAAAAGTAGGACTGTTATTAACAAAGCATAGAACATTATGAGATGAATAACAATAAAAGTAGGACTGTTATTAACAAAACATAGAACATTATGAGATGAATAACAAGAAAAGTAGGACTGTTATTAACAAAGCATAGAACATTATGAGATGAATAACAACAAAAGAGAATTATATAAACAAGAATAGTTATAACATTAAAAATGTTAATAGCTTTCGTAATGTAAAAGAAGTGGTTCAAAATAATTTTATTGACTGTGATCTTAATTGTTTTATTTTTAAATTTACTTTTAGTTCCCAAAACTTTATGATACAGAAAAGAGGAGATTAATTTTATTTATAATAATTTTCACCAGTTAATCGTACATAATTATGTATTAGAAGGCATAAGAGCGGTATAATAAGAAACTTTTTGCAAAATAGCAGACTACACATAAAATAATCAAACTATTACAAATTTGAGTCCTTTCGTCCTTATAAGATTAAGGTAATAGTGTCTGAGAATACTTTTGTGGCCTTTTTAGTGGCAATTGCTTGTATACAGATTGCTCACTTCTCATTTCTTCTTTTAAATTGTATAGTTAGTTCAAATTTTCAGTTTTGGTGAAGATCATTGAAAAGACCAATTGCAAAAGTTTATTGATTATTTATGCCAGTCAATTCAATTTATTCATGTGTATTATAATTTTCCAAAATAAAATTGTAATAATAAGAAATATAAACCATCTATTTTTTAGTACAGAGATGATTAGTACTAATATATTTAAACTTGTTTTTATTCATCCAGATGATTGCTTGGACAAATTTTATGAAAATCATGTTATATTTATTGTTGTAAAAATGTAAAAAGTAAATAATATAATTAGATAATAAGGTGGCTTGCCATTGTTAGGTATGTGTGTTCGGTGTGATGAATGCCGCGGTTACCATTGCTCGCACTCTGATCCCTTTGCTGTGTCTTTGCTGTTTTCTCTAACTGTTTTTACTTCTATGTCTATCTGGTTATACTTAAGGATTATGTTTGTTTTCAATCTAACAGAAAATTAAAACACAATGGCTTCATATTTACACCATACAAAGCAAGTCAGTATGCTTATTATTGCTTTTCAATGCAGTATTATTGTAAATACTTTTTAATCAAAAGGGATATATATTTAAATAAGGAACAGATAGTTCTTTAATACTGAGCTCCTTTAATGAGGATTTATCAATAAATATTTAAATTAGGAATCCCAATCTATAGCCCAGAAAAGGGAGAATAAATAAAAAATAAACATTGTAACTTGTATTGTATTTAGAATTATGTAACAACTTTAAAATCTTTGATTGCTAAAGATTATTTACATAGTATCCTTGATTATATACACCTGCAATAGATATCCCATCTAATAGGAATTTTTGTGCATGTAATTTTGTTAGTTAGTGAGGCCCGCAACCACAGCTGGTTTAAACTGTATTACATTTACATGAGACTACACTAGCGCTCCACAATGGGCCACAAAAACAGCTGATATTTCAAGACTCAAAATTTAACATTGGACGGAAAATCTATCTGTGTATAAAATCAGTGATAGTATCAAGTCAGACAGTGATTTTTTGTTGATATTTTTACTTTACCAAACAGGTAATATTTTATAACAATTTCTGCATAGGTCTCTGACTAACTGTACCGTTTTACTAACATATTACAATCTGAACAAAGGTAGTTTTCTTAGATAATTCATATAAAACGTAATATATAAGTGATTAATTGAATTGTTCAGATGTTCAATTAAACAATAATTGCAAATGTTGACACACACAAAACTTAATTTATGTATAAAGAAATTGTGTAGAGATAACTTCCTAGAATTGAAGTAAGACAAAACTCCATATACGTATTATACTATTTAAATAAATGAAGCTAGGATGAAAAAGTTAATATGCTGACGAGAGCTGAGAATAGTCTTTGTCTCTGAACCAAATTGTACATAATTATTTGTATGCTTTGTAATAAAATATGTAATTTCAAAAACTAAATTTTCTGTATTTAAAACTGAATGATGTGTTATAAATTATTGTGAAATAGTAAGATAAGAGTAAAAATCATTTTTTATCATTTTGAGGTGGTGTTGTAGGGGAATAGTCCAAAATATACTTGGAGAGAAGAGCATCAGCATACTCACCTGACATGAACACAGAAAACATACAAAAGATACAACGCTGTACATACATTTTCAGTGCTACTGACAAATAAAATCAGTTTATTCCTCTATAAATTAACAGATTATTCACAAATTTATAGTCATACATTAGGAACTCCCCACATGGACCAAAAGTTAAAAAATACAAAGTTATTTTAAACTTTTTATAACAAATAAAGAAGATGAAGAAAGAAAATCTTAAAACTAAACAAACACGAATCATTGAACAGACAGCAGATGTTTTGAATTGGACAGTTGTTGTAAAACTTTGTTACCATAAAATCTATTGTCAATTAATTAGACAATGTTTTACTAATTAAGGCAAATAAGACTAATAATTTAAAACAAAATGTACCTGCAAAAAATATGTATATACAGTAGTCTCTCGGTTTTCCGAGGTAATTGGGATGGGGACCACCTGGGATTGTAAAAACTCGGATAATACGGAGGTTATGGTAAAAATAATGTAAAAACCATGAAAAAAGTACAAAAATAGTTTATTACAAGAAAAAACACAAAAGGATGTAAATTTAGTTACAATCCTGTATAATTGTGCAGTCCTGTAAAAATGTAGGAACATCAGGTTATGTGTTTTAAAAGTTGTATTACCGCATGATGACAAGAAGTTGGGAATAAGTATTCCATTTTAAAACTCTAAAACAACCGGTAAAACATTACAATAATAGAATTTAATAGTAAAATTCTAATGTAATGTCCATAGGCAGCATTGTGAATTGGCAATTTCTTCTAACGTTACATTTGTTGACAACGAAACCTTTCTTATTTATTTAATCTATCTATGGTCCACGGTACAGTAGTATTCGCGTCTTGGTTTTAAGTGCAGGGTACGGTTCAGTCCGATTACCAAACGAAATTATCGTATTTATCCTGTCGTTTAACGTGATCTGCATTACTCCCTTAATAGTGCAGGGAACCATTCAACATTTTAAAGGAACAAAATTATCGTATCAATCCCACATTTGTCGTACACATTGGTGACGAAAACACTGACTGATTCATCATTTCAATTTCGTTATACGCAACTGTCAACCATTTACCACTCATATCAAAACATTTAAATAAAATATTGAATAATAACAGTAACAACAATAAGCAAGTAGCAACCGTAGTAGATAAGGGGCTACGGCTTGCCACGCAACTTGTCCGGGTTCGATTCCCGATGTGACCACTAATAGATTTTGCCTTGCAGCTCTCTTGGTTCGGAAGACACGTAAAGCCGTTGGCCCCCAGGTTAAGTGTTAGAGAGGGCTCCTTAGCCCTAACTTTACCTGGTAAAAAAAGACAATCAACTTTAACTTTTTAACAATAAATTACGACAATATTTCCTATACTGCATTGTAAAATCACGAAATTCAACATACTAAAACAACCACATTTTGTGTGAGAGCAGTCAACTAAGCTGATGGTGTCAGGTGGTGATGTGTCATGAGTGAATGTATTTGGATGGGAAAATTATTCCTCTAATAAGGTACAATATCATAAATACGTCTCGTGACAGCCCTGCAGCGCCTTAACCTTGCACCAACACCCAATAGAGACACTGATTACTTGTTAAACGACTATATGATGCATCACACTATAGTTCCTTTTATTAACAGCTTTATTTTTATTTTTCATTGTCTGATGTCTAGCTTGGTTAACCTGGAGGCTCGGTTAATCAGGGCTAAGATAACCGAGATTCTACTGTATCTGTATGTACACATACACATACACATTTAAACATATCCTACACATACATACACATACATACACATAAACATATACATATACCCACATAAATACTATGCTAAAAATGAAGATTAATATTTTTTCAATTTCTGCTTTGTTTAGCAGCTAGATGACATTTTGTTTTTTCCATAAAACTATTTATATCTATGTTGTTTTCTTTACGATTATTAACTTGGTAAACACAAGTCATGGAATAGGAGTGAACAAACGTGATATACTATAATTAATCACAATAATTATGGCCTCTCTAATTACACTTCTATATGTCCGGCTCAGAGTCAGGCTAACACTTCACAAAAAGCTGTATTCCACACTATCAACTTGTAACACCTTCTTCAGGCTGGAGCAGTGGCGTAGGGTTACTTAGGGTCAGCACACCTCCCCTTAAAGTTAGATTATATACCTTCCCCACCCATATAAAATAACCACAAGTAAAATTATAATTTTATTATGCTATTAACATTAATAATGTAATTATATTTACTTACATCAGTAATTTAAAACAGCTGTGCTATTTTTCTAAATAAACTAAACATCACTAACAAATTCTAGGTCTTCGGGGTTCGACCGCGTCAATTGGCTATGTACAAACATTGCCGACGTTTCGGCCACATTGCAGTAGGCCATCCTCAGGGCGAGACGATCACAGTCACAGAATTTGACTTTTCTGACACAGCATTTGAGTCAAATTCTGTGACTGTGATCGTCTCGCCCTGAGGATGACCTACTGTAATGTGGCCGAAACGTCGGCAATGTTTGTACATAGCCAATTGACGCGGTCGAACCCCGAAGACCTAGAATTTGTTAGTGATAGTGACGACCGTGGAAGCCTATCCATGAAGATTAAACTAAACATGTTTGTTAGAATTCTGAATCTAAATATCAGCTGTTATTCATGGGCTTGTCCAGGTGCGAATTTCGCCAGCCCTGCCGTGATAGACAGATGACAGTGTTGGCCACACGCCCTTTACCGTGCGTACTAACACAGAGGTTGCATCCAATAGTGCGCTAAATGAGTATCGAGTTAATGGGTCCAGTAGTTATTTCTCCACTTTGCCATGCGATGACAAGGTCATCACCTTGTCAGGCCCTCCTGTATTACCCCCAAATCCTCAAGGATTAACTTAGTAATTATTACTGCAGATGTATAAAGTACATCAGTAGTACACATCAGTTGTAATCTACTTATAAATGCCACTGAAGCGTTCCCTGCAGCCATAAGAAAGCAACATCTTTATCTTTTTTTCCTTTGGTACAAAGTAGGTTGTGTGGTCCATTCCTGTAATATTTGTTGTCATTGTTGAAAAATTAATCTGGATGTAGTGTTGAATTTTTTAACAGGGCTTAAAATTATAAAGTAAAAATTGAATTCATTCTGTAAGATGACTTGTAAATTGGATTTCAAATTATAGTTAAGTAAACAAGCAAATTAATCTTCCTACTTTCATTGTAGAGGTTTTCTCATATATAACTTCTGATTACTCACTTCGTCACTTATAAGAAACTTACATCTTGAAAGTAAATCTCATATCTGAAATAATTAGGTATATATTAATATAAATTTAAATATTTCGTAACATATAATGAATAAATACACATTAGTAAGTTTTAAAAAGGCAAATAAAACTTTAAATGAATCTACAATTTCTAAATAAGAGTAAAGTTGATATTTAAAATGGCATTAAAACGCACATCCCGGACAATATTTCCACCACCCCCCATGAAACTTGGAATTTTCTGGCTATGCCACTGGGCTGGAGAGGGAGGGAGGGTGGGAGGGAGGGAGAGAGGGAGAGAGGGAAAGGGAGAGAGAGAGGGAGAGAGGGGGAGAGAGGGGGAGAGAGAGAGAGAGAGAGAGAGAGGGAGAGGGAGAGAGAGAGAGAGAGAGAGAGAGAGAGAGAGAGAGAGAGAGAGAGAGAGAGAGAGAGAGAGAGAGAGAGAGAGAGAGAGAGAGAGAGAGAGAGAGAGAGAGAGAGAGAGAGAGAGAGAGAGAGAGAGAGAGAGAGAGAGAGAGAGAGAGAGAGAGAGAGAGAGAGAGAGAGAGAGAGAGAGGGGAGAGAGAGAGAGAGAGAGAGGGAGAGAGAGAGAGGGAGAGGGAGAGAGAGAGAGGGAGAGGGAGAGGGAGAGGGAGAGAGAGAGAGAGAGAGCTCTTACCAGTCTGAAGTAGGTTTTAGTGGCACTGACAATGTAAGTACAGTGTTGTATCTTTTATAATACATTTCTTTGTGTTTGAGTCATTTAACTTATATTCTCAGGAAAGTTTACTGATGCCCATCTCTCATAGTATATTAATCTTTTTTATGTCCATTCGCCAAATAATAGTTATTGAATGTATAACAACAAATCTAAAAACCAATAATTCATTCAAAATGTAATTCCATTTTTAATTATGGTATGAAATATTAGATAGTTGGCAAAATCAAAGTCTAAAAATATAACTGAATGTTATAGTTTAGTAGAATTATTTTAAATAATTTAAAATAAAACAGGATTATAACAATGTATATTTTTTTATCCAGACAGTATATTAGTAGTTCTAACCCAGCTATTGTTTTTATTGGAACAATTAAATTCCTAGAACTATTAGCCCTATTGAACAATAGTACAGTAAAACTAAAACTCTAAATCAATCATAATAACACATTGTTAGATATTTGTAATTTAATAAAATACCAACTTGTAAAATATACTTTTTGTCTAAGATAATAATAGTTTTGATATAGAATTCATAATATCATAATAAACCTTTTTTCTGTAATCTAATAATGAAATATTTTACCAAAACATAACTAAATTAAGTGGTGGGAAAAAATCTGTTATAAGAAAATGCGTTGCAAAGAAAAACTTGTAAACACTGACTAGTATTAAATGAAGTTCTTTTAATGATGCTTGATTGAATTTGGACGCATCATCAACAACACAATTTAAAGAAAACAATAACCTCTTAAAGTAGTATGAAACCTACATAATAAATACTTGTACAAAATAATTAAGTTAACTTGTATGATGTATGTATTGTAATTTATTTAATGTATTATTAATGACAGTGTATTTATTGTTTCCAAGCTTTATTATTTATTGTAAAAATATATTTTTCACACTAAATACTGATGCTTGTTTCGTAATCCCTTCGTCATATCCCTTCAGTTTTTATAAATCCTGATTTTGCTGTATAACATTTTATAGCTGAGATACTTATAAAGAATGGCTAATTTTAAGAATATTAAAAATTCTTAATATTATTGAAGACGTTTATTCTTAATAAACACTGAATATAACAGACACTGTCATGCTTTCTCACACAGCTTTAGTTGATTTGGTTTGGGGTGAGTGGTTGTGCTTCCTTTTCTTACTCTGCCCATATTGATCTGTGTGCGGAACTTATTCAGGCAGAGTAAGGGTTAGAACTAGTACAGTAGAAGGTGAATATTACCAATAAAAACATCCAGTCGAGGCCAGGAATGACACCTTAGACTGCTCAGCCACCAGCTCTCCCTCTTTTTTGGTGTGAGTTGTTTCATAACCCTAACCTAACCTATGTAATTTTGATATTGCACAGATTCAAACAATAAAATGTCTTTATGCTAAGAATATGCTTTACTTAACTTTATCGAAAGCTTTTGAAAAGAAAATTTTAACCTGATACATTTAATTATAAATAATTTAAATTATACAAAAGCCCTCAAAATCACTTATAAAACATTTACGTTCAAACCAATAAAAGAAAATCACTTAAACAAGTTATACTAATGGTACCCAACTAAAACTCTACTTATTATTTTTATATAATGAATCTTTATTACCATTAGTCATGAGTTTACATGAAATAGGCAGTGTCACATATGCTCTTGAGAGAACATAAAAGATAATCTTATATCTGGGATTTACAAAATGCATACTACTTAATAAATAAATTTATATTAAATATAAGAAATTAAAAATTAAGTCTACTTGAGTTTCCAAAATATGGGTCTACTTGGGTTATAAAATGGGTGCTCTTCCAGCCATGAATACAATTTGTCTTTAAAAAATTTAAAAGGTACAACTGCAGCAGTTTCAAGTAATTTGTTAAAAAGTGATATGGATCTAATTTTAAAATGGTTCCTGGTTAAATTAAGCCTGTGTTTAGGAGTAATGAACATGTTATTATATATTGTGTATGGTTTGTTTTGTCAGCAACTATTTATTAATGTAAAATTATATAAAGGCTGCATTATATACTTGAGAAAAAACTCAAAAAGTCATTAGATTTATTTATTTATTTTTTTATTATTTTAAGGCCTACATTGGACCACTTTAGTCATCTTCTTGTGTTCCTTTGTCTTCTCTCAGCCCAGTATCTCTTCATGCGTTCAGATCATAACTTTCTTTCTTCATCTGGAATCACTCTTCCTATCCTTTGTCTATTTATTTTGGTTAGTAGTCTGGTCTACCTGTCATTTAGAACCTTAATATTTGTTGTTTTATTCTTCAAATCTCCCAATGTAATTTGCAGCTCTCTCACATCTTCCTTAAGTTCCACAATTCATCTTGTATTTATTTTACTGTTGTATAGTTTTTCTAAGATTCTCAGGTGTCCTGATTAAGTGTCCAAGGAATGAGATTTGTTTCTTTTTCATTGTACTCGTGACAGTTTCTATCTCCTTGTAAATTGTTTCATTGGAAGCTAGTCTCCAGTGCAGTGGCGGCTCATAGGTATTGAAGTAGGAGGGGCTCATTCTACCTTTTTATTGGTTAGGTTAGGGTTTATTTTGACAGATTGTGAGGTTAGTGCAGGATCACCACCCCAAATTAGTCAACTCAAAGACTGTAAACAAGTGTTTTCTTAGTGAGGGGTAGCAGTTAGGTTGGTAACATCTGTTACCGCTGGCTGAGAGACTCATGCATGCACAAGCTCTCTTCGGATGGAGTCCGCGGAGCCCCTATATTAGCAATGTTACTGTCGTCATCGCACGGTTCGGGCTGAAAGCTTTATTTCCCATACACTGCATGGAGTGGATTGAGATTCTTTGGTCAGTATCTGCGATTAATCCCCGGACTTAAATACTCATGTTTTCTGATTGTTTCATTGTTTTGATACTTGTGGCAACATTTTAAAAACTTAATTAATAAAATTTGATTGTATAATTAATATTAAATAAATTTAATAATGTACTTAGAGGGCTGTGCCCGAGAGTCCTTACGGACAAGCTGCCACTGCTCCAGTGGCCATTCTCTTGATAGTTCTTGTTAAATGCAGGTTCTAATTATTCTTCTTTCTATCTATTTCTTGGGTAGTTTGTCTATTGCAATGTTATTAGTTGTTTTAAAGATTGTTTCACTTGCGTATGTTATTATCGGTTGTGTAACTGTTCTGGAATGTCTTAATTATGCAGCTATTGAAAGGTATTTTTATTATATGTATTCTTTGTGGTATTATGTACTCTCACCAGTTTATTTATTCTATTGTTCCATTATGACTTTTCGTTGAGATTGTATGTTATACTTTCACCTAAATATTCAAAGCGGTTTACAATTTTTATTTCTTGATGTCCTAAAATGATTTTTTTTGAGAGTGGCGAGTCAGTTAGCATGATTTCCGTTTTCTCAAAGGATATTTTGAGGTCGATCTTCTGGGCAATGTCTTGTAATGTGGTTATTTGTTGTTTGGTCTCCTGAATATTATTGGCCAGCAGTGCTAGGTCATCAGCAAAGCCTAGACAATTCAGATCTATTTATCTTTAAAAGATTCAATTTTTATATTCTTTGGATTGTTTTTGTACCATTTTTCCATTATACAGGCTGTCTGAAAAGTTAAGGGTACGGCCTAATATTTGATAAACCATAGCAGACAACATCTATAAACTTTGCTCAGTGTTACATGATTATAGAAACTATTTTTTCTTGCTATTACCATGACATGCCTACCATGGGGGGGGGGACGGTCCACAGAGGAAGTCATACAAATTTTAAATGTAAGCATGGGTCAAGTTATACCTAATTTTAAAGAGGTCGGTTAGTAGAGTTGAAGGTTTATCCAATCAGAATTGGCGGGTTGTATTAGGTTACGTAAACATTGTGAAGGATTCTTAATCCTAAAAAAAAACCAAATTACAACTGAGCTTTTAATCACAGTAAATGTTCCAATTGTTGTCCCATTGCAGTTTGATAGTGAGCTAGCCGGTTGAAGTAGCCATCCATAAAATTGTGTAGTATGGATAAATTGCAAGTGGCCTTGACAGGAAGGGTCCGACGTTATCGCAAGATAACACAGTCAAGCAACATCGAGCATGGTTGTCCCTTGGATGGATGACTGTCTGAGCAATCTCGTCCTTGCACGCAGCCCGCCTGCCCGGTCACTGGTGGTGGTTCTGAAGTCACCAGGTTTTGTATACTTTCAGGTTAATTTTTTATCAAAATTAAAAGGTAATAAACGAACAGCAATTTATGTATATTTATTAGTTATCAATACTATTTAAGTTATTACTAGCAAATGAAATGATGTTCCCGTGGTTCGGAAGTCACCTTAAGCCGTTGGTCCCCAGGTGAAGTGTTAGAGAGGGCTTCTTAGCCCTAACTTTGCCTAGTAAAATAAGACAATCCTTTTTCTGTAGTATTTCAGGTGGTAATATTCTTTGTGATAATTTGTTTACGTTATTAGGCTTGGTTTGATAAACCTTATTTTCAAACATCCCCAAAATAAATAATCTAAGGGTGACATGTCTGGTGATCTGGCAGGCCATTCTATTCTCCTCTCCAACCTATCCATCGTTCTTGAAATATTTGATCCAAAAGATTACGTACATTTACCACATAGTGAGGGGCGCTCCATCTTGAAACTCAACAGAATCAAAATTTAATCCTAAATTTCTGATGGCTGGAATAATTTTGTAAACCAACACATTGTAGTAAATATCCCCATTTAAATGTCCATCCATAATAAAAGGACTGATTACATTGCCTCCTATCAGGCCTGCCCAAACATTCACTTTTTGAGGATGTTGGGTGTGGGCTTCTCTCATCCAGTGAGGATCTTTTATCTGACCAGTACCGACAGTCGGTTGAGATTGCCATTTAACAAAAAACATGCTTCATCTGAAAAAACAATGTTGTTAATAAAATTTGGGTCTGTATCTAACCTTTGCATCATTGTTTTACAATATTGGATACGTCTATAAAAATCGTACTCCGGTAGTTCATGTACATGATATACTTTGTAAGGGTGGTATTTGTTAGATTTAAAAATTTTCCCCACAGAATATTTACTAACGTCGTGTTCAGAGGCAAGTTTCCTAATAGTCGAATGTGGCTCTTCAATGACTGTTACAAGCACGTCACTAGCCATGTTTTCAGAAGTTGCTGTTTTAGGTTGACCACTACGAGGAAGATCTATTACAGTTGCATTTTCTTCTAAATGGCGGACGGTGTTGACAACAGTATATTTTTTAAATAAGTGGTCTGTTCGGAAAGCTTTCATTAAATAAATCTGCTACTCTTTGGTAAGAGCGCATCAGCTCACCATATCCTCTCATAATGAGTATATTAATTCTGTCATTTTCAGATAATTCCATTTCTCTTTCACTATTTACTTAAAACTAAACAAATTTGAACTAGAAACAACTAACACTTTACACGCACTCACAATTAATTTGAAAGAACTGAAAACTGGCAAGGCCATTTGCCCTAACAGGAATTAATATCTGTAGGACTTTGTCTCTTGTTGAAAATAGCCTGAATTGATGAGGAGAGAAAACCCAGGTCATTTTGTCTCGAAGAAAGTGGCAGCATTCTTGAATGGAAACATCTATAAAAGTAAAAATCTGTGTTCTCCTTTCATAAATTGGTTTAAACATTTAAAAATGTTTAGTGGATAGTATCAATACTTTACCCCGGTCAGTTCTATCATTGTTGTTAGTTGTGAAATAGTTCACTGAAATATCAATTAAATTTAGAACACATTTGAGTCCAGGCCTAAATTGAACAACTTATACAGTTTTTTTACAAAATAATAACCAGTGGAAAGATATTGGTTAGTTTAGTTAAACGCCGCAATCCTCATCTCAATACGACGATCCAGTCAGAAATGGCAGAGAATAATGTACTTCACAATGTGTACCTAATACACCCCACCAATTCTGATTGGATACACCTTTTGAAATGCGGATTGCGGCATTCAACTCTACAAACTGAGCTCTTTAAAATGATGTATAATTCAACCCATGCTTACATTAAAAATTTGTATGACTTCCTCTGTGGGCCTCCTCCCCCCCCCCATGGTAGGCATGTCATGGTAATAGCAAGAAAAAATAGTTTATAGAGCCATATATCACTGAGAAAAGTTTATATATATTATCTGCTATGGTTTATTAAATATTAAGCCGTACCCAGACTTTTCAGACACACTGTATATTCTAGGGCACAATTGAACAATAATGGTGACAAGCTATCTCCCTGTCTCATTAGATATTAATAAATTTAAAAATATCAAGTGATCTCCTGTCACAAAGCTAAATCCAATCCACCAAGCCTTTTAAAATCTGCCTCACTGATTCTATTTATGCTAGCTAATCCCTCTGTAAAACAGCGCAGGGGGCTCTCTGTAACTATGTGATCCATTGATTAGATATACTTCCCGCAATCACATGACTGATATAGTGTCAATCCCTATTTGCATTTTTAGTAGTTACATCTGCCCACGCCAGTTTGGAACTGATTAAACAGTATCCATTCCCTACAAGGGAGGTTAATCCAACCTACAGGTATTGACAGATCATTAATAAGGAACTTATTTCGTCCATCAAAACTGTTCCACACTATAGCCCAGCTAGTATTGGGTGAGAAATATGATCTGCTCAATCATATGGAAACGAACATGGTTATGTAAATAATGCACTACTAACATTCATCTCTGGGAAAAGAAACAGGCCTAATGTGGGTTTGTTTTCCTGTCATATTTTGTAACCAAGTTCCTCCATTTATCTTGTCTGTCATATCTTTCAGTCCCTTGATTTTCAAAGTAGCAGTTATATTTTCTTTAAATTGCCGGTTGCCATTGTAACAAACCGAAGGAATCAATAATCCAGAATTTTACTACATTTCTAATGGTGTACTTGTGGTTTTACGTACAGTGGTACTGAACTACCTGCCCTCCCATACACGTACAGTAGTACTACCCCCCAAACACACAGTGGTCCCAGACACACCATACACACACGCACACACACACATACAGTGGTATTGACCCACCCATACACGTACAGTGGTATTGATCCACCCGCTCACCCATACACGTACAGTGATATTGACCCACCCGCCCACCCATACACGTACGGTGGTATTGAAGCATATGCAGGTGTGTTTCGATATTTTAAGCTGCCATTCTGACGTAGGAGATCTTGTATACGGGGGAGGTGCGGAGCATTCAAGATCTTATTGAATTCTTTAAGTAGTGCCTCCTGACGTCTAATCTCTGGAGGAAGTATATTGTACAGCACCGGAAGCCAAGGTAGTGAAGTTGCCATAAGAGTGCCACTAATAGCTCTCATGGCTCTATTAAAAACATCAATCGCTTTTGTATATGCGCTATTTAGCCATATGGAAGGACTGTATTCAGCAGCTGAATAAACCAGTGACAAAGCAGTTGTACGCAGTGTTGGCTCCCCATTGTTCCAGCCTTATGATGTAGCACATTTTCCCTGGTTTTAATTTTAGCTGCTGTTTTTTGAAGATGGCTTTAAACGTCAGTGATCGATTTAACATTACTCCCAGGTACTGTGGTTGGAGTTTTACACCATTTAGAAAGATATTCAATTTTCGAGTCGGTCACTTAGGTGGAAGCCAGCCACTTTGGTTTTGGGTGGGTTAGGATTTAGCTTACAGGTTCTAAAATATTCTGCGAGGGTTGCAAGATCGTTTGTGAGTGTTTCTTCAGTAGCAGTGAAGTCCTTGTGCTGATAAGCTAAAGCAATATTGTCTGCATATATAAATTTGATGAACTTTGTGATTGGAATGTCAGTCGTATACACGTTACATTAAACTGGAGAGAGTACAGACCCCTGTGGCAGACCATTCTTCAGCTATCTAAAAGAACTTTCCCCATGAAATGTGGAATATGTTTAAAAAGTATATCTCAAAAGCAGTCTAAACTTAAATGTTTTGAGTGTGATAAGGAATACCACTCAGCATGTTGAAAAATGAGTAAAGCTGACCTGGACTGTCTGTCTGTTGACGGGCTAGTTTGGCGATGCAATCCTTGTGCCAGTGAGAGAAGAAAGAGCCTAAGATTGGATGCTAATCTTTTATCTGGTGAGTTAACTTTACAAGATATTATGAGAGAATCAAAAGAAATGAAAGAAGAACATAAGACATCTATGAATGATTTTAATTATTCATATGAGAAACTAGATGCAAAGTTAACTGAAAATACTGAACTGTTAAAAAAACAATCTGAAGATTTGCTAATGTATATGGAAGAGATAGAAAATCTGAAGAAGGAAAATGCTATACTGAAAAGGAATAATAAAGAGTTAGAGATTAGGCTTATGGACTGTGAGCAATACTCTAGAAAAAATTGTATTGAAATTCATGGAATACCCATTAGTGCAAATGAGAATGTGGTGGAGATTGTTAAGAAGGTGGGTGTGGCTTTGGAAGTTAATAGTCAAGAAACCATGATAGACAATTGTCACAGACTTGGAAGGAGGAATGATGGTGGAGCACCGGGTATTATTGTTAAGTTTGTGCGAAGACTAGATGTGGAAGAGGTGTTAAAAAAACGTCGTGTTAAAAGGAATTTGTCTACACGGCACATGGGGATGACTCCTGATTGCTTTGTATACATCAGTGAATCGCTTTGTCCTATGAAGAGAACGCTTTATGGTCGAGTTTGAGCTCTAAAAAGAGAAAAGGGGTTTAAGTATCTTTGGCTACGTGGAGGTAAAATTCTCATTCGAAAGGAGGAAGGTGCACCAGTGATTGAAATTAATTGTTACGAAGATTTGGATAAACTGTAATGGTAATTTTTTGTTTTTTTGTTTATTTGTCTACTTCTTTGATTATGTGTAGGCCTAAGTATATACAAAAATATAATAATAAATTAACAATAAATTGGTAGGTTACTTAGTTAAATATGAATAATACAAACAAATTATCTGGCTTATTAAATATTGGTAAAATGAATTCTTTTGTAATAGTAAACCAAAATATTAGAAGTCTCCGTAAAAATTTTGATTATTTGGTTGCTGAGCTTTCAGTCTGTGTAAAGTCCCCTGATATCATTGTTCTCACGGAGATATGGTGAAAAAGTGAATCAGATTTATTTAAGTTAGAAAATTATAACTTAATAACTCATTGCAATGATAATGTTAGAGGTAAAGGTGTTGCTGTATATTTATTAAAAGACAAGATAAAATTAGTTAATTTTGTAATTGAAAATTTTGCCACATCGGATACTCTAAGGTTAAATATTGTTTCAAATAGGTGTGAATTTAGTATTCTTGTTGTGTACAGATATCACCTTACCAATAAAAATGATTTATTAATGAATTAAAATTGTATTTAGAAAATGGTAATAGTTTTAAAGTATCTAGAAACTGCTTTATAGTAGGTGATTTTAATATAGATCTGTTGGATTTAAATTTGGTAGCTTACAAATATAAGACATGCTTAGCTAGCAGTGGATTTGGGTCATTGATAAATGAACCTACAAGAATTACAAACAAAACTGCAACATGTTTGGATCATGTGTTTGCCAGATTAAGAGACAAAAGCCTTGTCAATGTAGGTTGTACTGTGGCAGATCTAGGTATTACTGATCACTGTATGTCTGTAGTCTGGTTAGAGTTTAAATCCCCGACGCGGTAATGAGGTCTGCGTGGCATGGTTGGACCTGGCTAATGCCTTTGGCAGTGTCCCCCACGCAGCACTCAGAGCCGCCCTTAAATCCGCGGGCCTGCCTCAACATCAACTAGACTTCATCGGGGACCTGTACAGCGGAAGTGCTACGGTCGTCCGGCACGCGGCGGGGACCACGCCACCTATCAAGTTTGCTGCTGGAGTTCGGCAGGGATGCCCGTTGTCTCCCATCCTCTTCAATCTTGTGATGGAGTTCCTGATTCGGCCGCTAATAGCTCTTCGTGAGCACCATGGAGCCACTCTGCACAATACCGGCGTCTCAGTCCTGGCGTACGCTGATGACCTCGCACTGGTGGCGAGGTCAGAAGCTTCGCTGAAGGCCCTCTTGGACGCCGTGATACCAGCTGCTGAGTGGGTTGGGCTTAGGTTCAAGCCCACGAAGTGTGCAACCCTCCATGTTGCCAGAAGAACAACAAGAGCTACCGTGTTCCATATTTACGGTGAGCGGCTTAGAGTCCTTGGTGAGGGTGAGTCTTACCAGCATCTGGAAGTTCCTACTGGTATGAAGATCGACCAGACACCCGTTGCCACCATCGCAAGATTGGAGAGGGAGGCAGACAAGATCTTTAACAGTCTCCTCGCCCCTTGGCAAAAGCTACATGCCTTGCAGACGTTTGTCGTGCCACCACTCGAATTCAATCTCAACACGGCGAGGGTCCGCAAGACAGCCTTAAGGGGCCTTGACAATATAATTAAAAGGGGCTGTAAGAAGGTGCTGAACCTTCCATCTTGCGCCAGTGCGGAGCTGGTCTATCTTCCACCGTCGAGCGGAGGCGCTGGCCTCATTCCTTTCGTAGACCTCTCCGACCTGGCAGTAGTCTCCCACGTCTTCAGACTGCTGACCTCACCGGACCCCGCAGTCGCTAGCCTAGCTCTGGAGGGCCTTGCTGCTTCAGCAGGCCAACGTAACGCTCGCCGAGGTGATACAGAGTTCCTCGTTGCGTACCTCAACGGGGACTTCCCGGGAAACTCCAATACTACTACCACCTTCTCGGCAGCGCGAACGGCTCTGGGGCGATTAGCAAAGAGACTGCCAGACCTTAGATGGGGTTTTAGTGAGGCGCGGGGGTTCCAGCTCCACCTTCCAGGTCCCCAACAAACATACACAATTGACAGTGGTTCTCGCCGGAGACTCGCCGCCGGTCTACGCGCCTCTGTACTGCTATATTATAAAGCCACTCTTGCTGCTAAGCCGGACCAAGGCAGGGTGGCTAGGGTTACTACCACCTGCCCGACTGCAAATCATATGCTGTACCAGGGGCGCTACACCAGATTTGCCGACTGGCGGTTCGTCCATAGGGCCCGGCTGAACGTTCTTCCTCTTAACGGCTGCAGACGCTGGGGAGCTGCCAATGATCGTCGCTGCAGAAGATGTGGGCGCCAAGACGAAACCACGGCCCACGTCTTATGCCACTGCCACGTCCACCTGGCAACTGGAGTGACGAGGCGGCACAACGCTATTCTTGACCAGCTTGTCGCAGCAATCCGGCCTAAAGAGGGAACAGAGGTACGGGTCAACCGGCGAGTTCCGCTGTCCGACCTAATTGGCCGGGAATGCGATATTGATGAGAGGGTGGCCCAATGCCGGCCAGACCTGGTGGTCATCGACCGAGAAATCAAAATTTTGTAAATCGTCGATGTCACTGTGGCCTATGAGGACGGCTGGCAGGCCATTGAAGCGGCCAGAAACAATAAATACACTGCCTATGCCCCACTTGCTCAGGTCCTAACGGCGGAGGGTTTTAAAGTCACTGTTGATGCTTTCGTCGTTGGAGCCCTGGTCGCGTGGGACAGCTACAATTGTAGGACATTAAATAACCTAAATATCTCCAGGCGGTTCGGGATCACCCTCTCACGAAAATGTGTCTCTGAGGCCATTCGCTGGAGCCGAGACATCTATGTTACTCATATTACCGGCGTTCAGCAATGGCCTCAGACGTAGATCCTCACCTAATATTTTAACTTCTAATAAAAAAAAAATGACTATATATATTATTATTATTATCATCAATAAATTCACACATCTAAATCAGTTTGACGAGGGACGTATCCCCTTTCGACTATTGATATTATATATAATTACAATTAAAAATGACATAGCATATTTTCATTCTATCTGCACATAGTTTATATTAATAAAATAAAATACATGCAAGAATGTTAACACTGTCAGTAACTATATAGAATATGACAATTTAAATAATTCATTAAATAAGCAAGATTGGAATGATGTAATGCTATGTGAAGATCCAAATACAGCATTTGATAAATTCCTTCCAATTTTAAATAATCACATAAGTTGCAGTAGAGTATTCAATAACAAGCCAATCACTAATTTGAATAAATTAAAACCATGGATTAATGACTTGATTTGTATGAAGATAAGGAAAAGAGATCAATTATTTTTTTAAATGTAAGTTACACGTAAATAACTTAAGTCTTCAGAAATATTATAAAAAGTATAGAAATGATTTAAATTCTTTAATAAGAGGTACAAAGGAAGCTTACTATAGAAAATTATTTGACAAATATATAGGTGATTCTAAGAAAACTTTGAGTGTAATTAACAAAGTTACAGGTAAAAATAACAATAAAGAATCTTTATATTCAGTAGTGTATAATGACATAGTGGTTGATGATGAAAAACTTGTTGCAGAGGTATTCAATAGGCATTTCATATCAATAGTGGAGAGCTTACAAATATATAAGCTAAAAACCAAGCAATTATTATAATTTAAATTCAGGAAACATTTTTAAAAGTAAGAAGCAAGTTTCTTCTATCTTTCTTAGCTATGTTTGTGAAGATGAGGTAGTAAGTATTATTAAAAACTTAAAAAACAGTAATTCAAATGGCATTGATGGCATTAGTTCTAAATTACTAAAGGAAATTTGCTTCAGTATAGCAAAGGTCCTAACTTTTATTATAAATTTAAGTTTTTCAACTGGGATTTTTCCAGATAAGCTTAAGATTGCAACTGTAGTGCCAGCCTAAAAGAGATTGCAATAACTATCGCCCCATTTCTTTGTTATCAACATTCTCTAAGGTAGTTGAGAAATGTATGAAAAAACGACTTTTAGATTATTTAGTTAAAACAAAATTTTTTAGTTCAAATCAATATGGATTTAGGTTGGGAATGAGTACTGAGACTGCGTTAATACACTTTATGAAAGATATTTCTGATCATATAAATGTGGGTGAAAAGGTTAGTGCCATGTATAACCATCATTAGCTAAGACTTGTATTTTTAATTTCATCATGTTTAAAATTGTATCATTTTCATTTTTAGTTGTATTGAAAATACCCTTCCGGTATTTCCAAGGTGGGCGGGATGTTCGAGACTGATTTCTACTGTAGGGTTGGGGGTGGATTCGAGCCGTCACCCCTCGGGCAGTCAGTCTCGCGTAGCGCCTCACCCACTCTTGCAGTGTTGTAGCCACAAGCTCATATTGATTCGATACATTTAGATTCGTTACATATAGATTAGATACATTTACAATTTATTTAGATCAGTTACATTTTACTTTAATTTCAAGTTTGTCACAGTTTCAATAAGTTCATACCATTAACTTCAATATCAATAAAGCAGTGATCACATCTCATTTTGTTTCATTAATTATTATTTATCCGTTTCCGAATTGGCTTACCGCGGCATACATACGCCGTAACAGTATCCTTGAATGAATCAGACCATAGTACAGAGTTCGCAGTAAATTTACATCACAACAGTTTCTAAGAAAGTAAAATTTTCTTAAATTAAATCTAGTTTTATTTATTAAATCACAAATATGCTTTTTCCAGGACATTTTGCTGTCTAAAGTCAACCCTAAATATTTAAAGGTGGGGACTTGCTCAACAGCACTACAACCACACGACTCAACTTCACAATCAAATTTATGATAAACTATAGGGTTTGCGAATCTAAAGCCGGTCATGTGAAAGTTAACATATTTAGTTTTTTTACATTAACATGCATTTTATTCTTGAAGCACCATGACCGCAAAATGTTCAAATCATCGTTAATACTCATTTGGAGATTTAATTCATTTTTGTTGGAGGATACAAGTGCAATGTCATCGGCAAACACACTAACTGAACATGTGAAATGTTGATCTAACAGGTCGTTAATAAAAATTAAAAATAGATTTGCCGAGAGGACGGAGCCCTGAAGGACACCGGCTCATACTAATAATGAAGTGCTTAATTGATTATGAATTTTAACTGATTGGGTCTGTCCTACAAGAAAGCTTTCAAACCATTTCAAGTATGATCTGACATACAAAAAAAGTGAAGCTAAAGAAGTAACAAGCTATCTAAATAAATTTGCACTGCCTCCACCTCGTGCAAATAAATTATCCCTACCACAGATACTACCTAATTTATATCCTGCGGGGATGTAGAGACAGTATTCTCCCTCGAATAACCAGTGCTCATTTAATGTTAAAATGTCACAGTTGATGCTTGTCAAAAAAATATCTATCTCATTTAATTTATTTCTTTTAGACCGAACATTACAATAATAAATGTTAAGATCTGTTGACGCATGTTACATGGGTGGTTGTTCTGTATGAGAGGAGAGGCGTTTCCCAACATCGACTCGGTGCCTGGTGGGTGAGGTTGCTCATCACTTTCACAGCGTGAACGTCCTGGCTATTGCTTCACTGCTACAGCTTCAGTTATCATTTCTGATAACGCTTTTTTTCCCCTGTGGTTGAGATGGAGACCTTGGCATGTATGACAGTGTCTTTCAGCTTTGCTCGCCTCCACCAAAATTACATTTTCATATTTTCTGCTGAGCTCTTAGAGTCGTTGATTGGTTTTCCTTACTTCCTTGTTCACACATGACCAGTCTGGTAAATCATACCTGTTTGGCAGATTCACAATAACAACTTTAGTTTCCTTAGCTGAGTCTAAGATATTCGTTACACCTTCCATTACTTCATCAGCTTTGTTTCTAGCCACGTCATTTGTCCCACAGCATACAACTAAAACATCATCCTTGGTAAGTTTAGCTTCTTCGATATTTCTTCTTTCTAACACTTGTTTTGTTCGACCACCTGGCCGCACATAACCTACTGCTTCGTATTCTTTTTGGGATTTATTTATATGCCATGCTAAATCTCTGCCATGGCTATCAGCACAGATTAGTATTTTATTCACCTTCTGCCTAGCTTTCATTGAATCATGTACACTATTTACAGTGACAGGACCATTCGAGTTTTCTTCCTCTTCACTACTCAGGGCTTGAAAACGGTTGGACAGAACAGTGAACTCTATATTACTAGGCCTATTTATTTTTGCAGGATTACAAGTTTTCTTTCCCTTAACAACCATAGCAAAGGAAGTATTATTATTTTTCTCAGTGTTTCTTGTTACAGAGCCGACTGGGGTAGAGTGTATTATTGGTAGGCTATATTCTCCTATGTGAGATCTTAAACCACCAATCCTATTAGCATCCTTAGCCTTATTATTTAATAAATTAACTTTTCTTTGTAACATTATTATTGCTTCTTCTTTTTTTAAGAGCATAGTTTCAAGCTGAAATGTGTGGATCTTCAGATGTTTAATTACTTCATTTGCCTCATTCAAGTCCTCTGTTAATATTTTAATAATCTCATTTTGCGTCTCAAGCTCCTGTTATATCATTACTTATTTCTATTGCTTCCCTATCATTCCCTAAAGTAACATCAACAGACAGACATTGATTGCAAATCCATTTTTTAGAGGATTTTTTTCAGGCTGTTAAATTCTTCTTGAGAAAGAGAAGTACATTTTACATGATACCACTGTGTGCACATTCCCTTACATAGAACAGAGGGACGTTTTAATTATATTTTTTGTGCATTGTCCACAGGGATATTTCTGAGTTTTATTTTTCATTATTTTATATGTACAGTATATTTACACCTCAGATGATTCGCTTCAGAATATTTTAATTTTTGCCTTTAGAACTCACCAGAGAGAAGAAAAAAAAATCAATTAATGTGTATTAATTAGAAAGTATAATCAATCATTCACACCAAAGCAGTCAGGTATGAGTATAGGAGACTGACCTTGAAGATAAGCATGGGTGGCTATTGTTATCAATGTCAATGTTATGACTGTCTGGCCATACACAGCTGTTACAGCCTCTAGTCACCAGCAGTTACTGTTACAACCTGACTGTTGCAACTTGTCGAGATTCACTACTAGAATCAAAGTAGATCCAGTATATATTTCTTGTGATCAGGTTAATATAAATCATTAAATGTGATTTTTTTATCCAGTCAAATATTAGATAATAGTCGAATTTGATGTCTCCAAAATGTCTTCTATTAGTAGCTAGTGTTTAAAGGTGAAAATTTTGATAATAAAAATGGCATAAAAACATGTGCTTTAGTCCAGGGTGAGTATGTTGATAGTTTTATATTCAATTTAAGTTTATTTACTACAAATTAATCAGAAACTATGGACTCACGGCCAGCTATTGTTTCAAGACAATACATTTATTCACACAACACTCACTAATTTTGTAATATTACTACTACTATTTATAAAAAAAGGTAGCACTGTAAAATTAAACTGTAGCACTCATTAATACTCAAAGGAATTCTAACCTTTGAGTATTAATCATAAACATATGATAAACACTCGGAACTACCATATTTGAACTTCTCTACTCGCAAAACATTTATTTTAAAAAAATTATCAAAATTGGTCCATTTGAAGCTGAGAAAATGACATTTTTTTGCCTAAGCATTTTGAACCTTTGAATTTAGTTTCTAGAAGACTACCTTTTAGTCATTTTTCACACGAGTGTACGACTTACTTTTTAATTTTAATTGATCTTGCCGATAATTCAGGTTTATGAAAATTTGTACTCGAAAAAACTTGGTATGATGAACCTATTGATTCTTTAATCAACTCTGTATTGTTAAAACATTCGCCGCAAACGCTTGTTAACTTTGACAGCTTGTATCTCGGAAACCGGTCGATGGATTTGGACAACATTTTTACCAGTCTCTCCAAGTACAAAATCTTATTAAAAATCCATGTTTAAAAAACATTTTCATCCTAAATTTGCAAAGATAGTTAAATTGTTTATAAGCAAAAATAAACTATTTAATTAAAAAAATTCCCAGGGGCGTACAAATTGTTCGATTTCAATTTTAAAAGAATCGTATAAAAGTTTGAGCTTACTAGTATATGTAAAAAACTGGCAAGTGCCTCAGCCGCGTATTTTAAGTTTGGCAAACATTTAAACATTTGCTTGTCTGTCAAGAGCAAATTAGATTGCAAAACTACTATGCAAAAACTATCAAACAGAATTTAACAAAATTTGGTGGGTTGATTTATAATAGTATGAAGTTTTCTCTCTGGGAATACAAAGGCCCTCAGATAAATCTAAGTGATCGAGAAGATTTTTTTAAAATACCTTTTTTCTGCTTTTTTTTACAGTTATTGTTATTTTGCAACAATGGTAATTAATTTAGAGTGTTCTAACCAACTATACCTTACCCAAAATTTAAATACAAAACTTTTTTCTCTTTTCAACTTTCCTCCAAAGTCAGTACTTCTAAAGTTATAAAAGAGAATAGGCGAAAACAAAATGTATTTTTTCACAATTTTTGTTAGTCAAATATTTTCTACAAGTTTTTGAGATGGAGAATATGCCAATTATTATTATTTGTATTGTAGTAGAGGGTTTAAAGCAAAAATTAGCATGCCACTTCTGGCGTCCACCTTGAAAACACATGCAGACCTTACTGGTCTACTGGCTTCATTTCAGTTTACATCACTGAAAATCACCTGCTTAGTAGTACCATATGGCAACGTAGCATCTGATAACTACAATAATTTCAGTCCTGAAAAAATACTGTTATTAAAGGTATTTTGTGACTATTGTATGAAAACCCTATAATAATTAACAAATCAGAAGTTCCAAGAGATGTTTTTCTGTGAAGATCAGGACAGCTAACAATTAATTTACAGATTAATTCTATAGAGGTCCGCACTCAGTTTGCATGAATTGGAAATAATTTTTTTAGTTGACCAAACAACCTTTCCATAATAATCTGTTCCTGAGCATGAATCCGATTAGTCTCATAAGCTGATTGTGGGAAGGTTGAAAAGGAGTGATGAGCCATGGCGAAATAACAACCTCCTAAACCTAGTGCCAATGTACTGGCATTGTGTGGAGAACCAGGCCAATCGGACAAGTCAATGACTGGCATAGTTATAGTTGGAAGCCAATAATTGGACTACATAACATTGCACTGGCATCGCAAGAACAAGGCTTAATCATAATGAACAACAATTATCATCAAATTCATCATTATGTAATGCTTACTTAAATTAAATTAAACGTTTGTAGGAAAATGGATTTGCATGATTAAAAGGTAAGGAAACAATAATTTACATAGCATAAAAATCAACAAAAATAATACAACAAATAAGAATCTTTTATTATGTATAACATTAATAAACTTCTGAATACAAATTAACAATTATAGAATGTATTAAGTATTTTTATTCTGAAATAACACAAATTATAGAAGAGAAAACATTTAAATTGAATATCAAAATGTAATTTATAGTTAGAAAAGTACAATTAACATTATGAATTCAAATACCACCTAATACCATTATACTACTGATTTTAAGATGTATTTTTCATGCTCTAAAAGGAACTCCTGTTATGTAGGAAATCATGAAATGAGAGCATAACATTAAGTGTACATTAAAATTTCATGAAAAACAGACAGAATTAGGACAAATAACAAACTCGCTGTCTCAATTCTATGGCTTCTAATCTGATAACCCTGCAGAAATATTTTATATATATTTTAAGATTTGGCCATTTTATTTTAATTGTTAGTAATCTTTAATAAAAATAATGCTTCATGGCAAAACATAATAATTATGGAGTTAAAGGAACGGTATATTATGGTAAATAAAATGTAAAACATGGTTAAAACTGACAAAATTGTTATATGAACATTTATTTCAAAATTCAATGGGTAAAAACTGTACACAAAATTACACTTATGCCAAAATGTATTGGTTACCTATACAATTCATGTAACATATATATTAGTAAACTTAAATTCATTAATTCTTTTCAATTGTCTTTTAATTTAGAGCAATTTATTTTAGAATGAGTTTAGGAAAGATTTAGACTCTAATATTTGCTTGTATAATTTATTGTCTTAGATAGGGCAGGTGGACAGGTCTGTCGAGTGGAGGCCTCTTCCTACACTTATGTACCAAAACCTCGCCTCCAAATAGGTTACACCTTATAGTAGATTACTTTATTTTATAATTTACTACAGGAAATCTTTGCATATGAAACTAACTATCCGCTTGTGCTTTGTTATTAATAAAAAAAAAAAAAAAAAAAAAAAAAAAAAAAACACTAAGATATGTAGTAAAAATTCAACGATATGAATCCCAATATCTAAATCTGAAGTAATAAAACTTGGTACATCATTATTGCACCTATAAAAATCTACTTTTTGTAGTTACAATCAGTTTCTGCCATATCAGGGAAACCCACAAGGAATTAGAAGAAAATCTTAAACAAGAGCATAGGTCGAGTATTACATCAAATTAAAGATCTTTAGTAGTGGTTCGTAAACTGACAAATCTGAATTCAAAAAGGTCCACTCTCTAAAAACTGACGCTGGTTTAAAGTTTTAAAAAGTTACAATGTATGTCCTGTTCTAGACGGCTTAATATTCTTTTCTTGGCTTAAGTTGGGAAAGTTAAACTTTGTAAATGCCTACTGGACTTGAGGAATAATTTTCTAGGGTAGTTAGTAACTCTTCACATCTAATGGAGGAAGGTCAGTTAGGAGTTCGACAAAAATATCAAACGTAAGCATAGGTCAAGATGTACACCATTTTAAAGGGGTTGTCTAGTATAAATGAATACAGCAAAAAGCACTTAAAAAGGTTGATCCAGTACTAAATGGCAGATGTCAAAAAAATGTTAATGGAAAAGTTATTTTTACTTACCAAATATTTATGCTAACTCTTATTCATAACTATCTTCATAGTGCATTTTTCTTTCATTTATTGGTGCACTTAAATTGTGGCCACTTGTGAAATGTCTTACTTAAACCAAACAAAATCTTTTAAGATCTGCCATTTTGTACTGGATTAGCCTTTTTAAATGCTATTTGTGGTGTTCATCTCTGTTAGACAACCTCACACAGTACACCCACACAAGTACAATGGTATTGACCCACTCACGTACTGTGGCATTAGCCCAGCCCCCACCCATACAAATACAGTGGTATTGACTAACCCGACCACCCATTCACATACTTTCAATAAATTACCAAAATTCTTACAATCAAAGAAATTACAATGTTACTGATGCACTCACCCTACCAAAATCATACTGTGGCATTAGCCCACCCCCACCCATACAAGTACAGTGGTATTAACCAACCCAACACACCCATTCACATACAATGATATTGATCCACTCTCCTGCTCATAGACTTGCAGTAATTTTGACCTTCTCAGTTGTCCATACACATACAATGGTATTGACCAACTCTCCTGCTCATAAACGTATGGAGGTATTGTCCCACTCTCCTGCTTATACATGTACGGTAGTTTTGACCTTCCCATACACGTACAGTGGTATTGATCCATTCGTCCGCCCACTCACGTACAATGATACTGACCCACCTTCCTGATCTTACACATACAGTGCTTTGGCCCTCCCACTTATCCATACACGTACAATGGTATTGACCCTCCTACTCACCCACATACGCACATGATGATTATCCCTCCCTCCCAATAAAAAATGTACGGTGTTATTATTCTGTCCCCCTAAAATGACAGAAAAATGATAGTTACTTCAAAAACTAGATTTATTGGTGCAGTAATAATGTACCAAGTTTTATTGCTTGTTCTTTAGTTGTTAAGAAATTATTAAGCCGGTGTGTGACTTTATAAACAGACTATATATTCTTTTGCATTTTGCTGAGCTAAACTTTCTTCAATGCTCCCATTACATGTTCATGTCTAGACTTCAAGTGCTTTTTAACTCAGTGAGGTAGTACCACGAGCTGGGCTCGTTCTGTTGTTTAGCATTATTTAAATAGTGAATAAACGCAACAAATAATCAGTTAAATTGTTGAGAGACAACATTTTCACTAGAAAGCACTACCTGTTATGAGCAGAACTAGTGGCAAAGAGAAGAAATAGAGCCATTTACTTCAAAATCGCAGTACAAAACTCTCCCGTACAGAGCGTTAGCTGTTTAGAACCAGTTTTTGCCAATGCCGCGTCACGCCTCGATAGACTAGAAGTTAAAACCGTCACCTCCTGTGTATGCCTGGGTTCAAATCCCAGTCGAGGCGCAAAAAGGTAACAGGTGCAATTGCATTAGAAACATCCTTCTGCGAGTATGGGCCTAAATGGCCCGACGAGCCTCAGGCTCGTACGTTAGAGAACGGTGTGGCGGCATGACAGAATAGCGGTAGGATGCATTTAATGTAATGTTGACTTTGTAGTTAACAGCACCAGTCACCGCAACAGTTATGCTCAGTTTTAGCTTGTTATTCCAGTACTTGCACTTACCATTTTTTATTTTAAATTAATTATTACCTAAATAGGTTAAGAGTTAGTTAAGATATATATTATTAAATTAAATGTTCATTAATTTGATTTATGATGAAAAGTGGACTTTTTTATTCAGCTAGTATAGCACATTGAGAAAAATTTTATTCAGGTAATAAAACTAGGAAAAATTTCTGTCATGTAGAATTTTTTTCAGCTTTTGAAATACTGAGTGATATTTAAAAAAATAATAATAAGCACACACACATACATTCAGAAATATATAACATTACCACATTGCATCTTCTTTTAAAATAGAACATTTTAAAAGGAATATAAAACTAAGAATAATTCTTTGTTCAACCAACAATGTATCTAACACAGAAATGAACAGTATACTGTGTGGCCACTGCAGACTTTTTTATTTATTGAAGAAAAAGAAATACACAGTTTGATAAATAAAAAAATCCTTATTAAAAAACTAATAACATTTAATTAAACTTGAAGAGAAAAAAAAATCGATGCATTGCACAACAAATCTTAACACTTTAGGGACTAATATAAAAATCTACAAAATGAGTATGGCCGTTCCAGAACGTTCTAATATAAAAAGAAATATAATGTAGCATTTAGTCTTCTATAAATTAAATATCCCTAAAATAATTAATAAGTTGGGAATTGTTAACAGTGTTATCGAGATGTAGAATGAAGTTTAGGATCATAATTTTGACAGCCCCTGGGACCGAATGCCGGCGCCATGCACCCACTGCACCTGACCATTCATCTATATATTGTATGGTTTGTCAGCTACCATTCAGTATTTTTTTTCTTTAAGCTGTGATATATATTTGGATTAAGATCTAAAAGTCATGAAATATATAATATAAAATAAAATTGATATTTTATATCACTAAATAAAATAATAAAAGTAAAACCGCTCATCACTTCCCCCACCCCATACCAACCCCAGCCGGTCAAAAGTGGAAAGTGCAAAGAAAATGCTACGTATGTGCTTATTCAACTTTGAAGATTAAGAAAGGAAAGACACTACTTTTGAATGTAATGTAGGACTATGCATTTATCCGTGTTTTGAGTATTTTCATACAAAGGTAAAATTTTAATTTTTAGACTTATTTCAGTCTTAGATCATCATTTTTACATAAAATCTAATTATTTAGAAGACATTTAATTTTTTTTTTCTTACTTTTCTAGGTCATTTTTCATTTTTATTGGCTACTCCTTAACTTACTGTAAAAATTGACGTTCTGGAACAGCTATACTCCTTAAAGGGTTAAAAATCAATGGATTTCAAACAAACATTGATAATACAAATAATGGCTCTCCTGAAATAAACAGATCAAAATAAATTAAAATTAAGTACTCTCAAAGGCCTGACACACAAAATCTAATTTATACATTCTTTAGTTTAAATTTTGTTCAATCCGGCAAATGTATGCCAGTTTGCCAACTCACAAGCCCAAGCATTACTACTAATTATTAATGTCATACAAATACATTCTGTGCCACTACTCACATTATACAAGTATATTGATTGTCATACTGTGCAACCAATCCTAAAAGGTCTTCATATTTTATTCAATACATGTATACAAATAGTAAAATAATATAAAATAATTTGTAATAACTCAATTTACTTTATTTATCTACAATGCAAGACTTGTATCTGATTTGCATGTTAAGTTAAATTAATGTTAAATTCATGTTGAAATATGCAAATCATGTACATGCCTTAGATAAACTTAGGATTGAATCTAGATCAGTGAATTTAAGGCAAATAACACGTGTTTGAGAATGAATATAAATTTACATTACATTCAGTTCATATATAAAATCAGATATTTAGAGAAAAACAAAATTATTGGAAAAAATATTCAACTCAAGCAAAAATGGCTTATCTAAAAAGGGAAGAGCTTCCAAAGACTTTTATTACTGTCTTTGCTTTTATAGTAAATTAACTTAAAAACACTTTAAATACCTTTCCCAATTGTTTTATGAGTTGTATCAACTTAAATAAAATTTATGACCAATTTATCAATCATATTTTGCAATTAATTTGTTGCCTTCATTAATTGTTCAAATTGTAATTTAGATCAGATGCCTAATTAGAATTGAAATCTCAATAAAGCTTATCAAATTTGTTAAACTATCCCTAGTAAAACCGTTATCACATCTGATAAATTTTCTTTTATATCAGGCGTATTTCCAGATAAACTTAAAATTTAAAAAGTCATCCCAGTTTATAAACAAAATGAACCAAAAAATGTCAAAAACTACTGTCCTATATCAATATTACCATCAATATCGAAAATTTATGAAAAAGCCATGTGCCTCAGGTCAACAGAATATTTAGAAAAAAAAACAAACTTCTAGATAAGGAACAATACAGATTCCGAAAAGGAAAATTTACTGTTACAGACTTAATTAAATTCATTGAAGCTGTTATAGACTCTATAAACAATAAACAAAAAGTGGCCGGCGTGTTTATGGATTTGTCGATGGTGTTTGACAGTCTGTCTCATGAATTACTATTGGATAAATTATTAAAATTCGGAATATAAGGCATTTGCTTAGACTGGATGAAATCATATTTGGACAATAGACGGCAATACGTAGAGATCACACATGTTTCAAAAAATAAAATATGCAAATAGAACTCTTCAACCCGTAAAGTCAGATATGGGGTCCCATAGGGCTCAATACTTGGGCCACTACTATTTATCTGCTACTTGAGCGGATTACCGAACATAATTGAACACATCAATAGCAATGATAATCAAATTTGTTTATATGCCGATTATGTTAATCTCATTACCACAACAAATACAATAAAAGAGCTAGAATTTAAGGCTTGTGAAAACCTAGCAAAGCTGAAGCAGTTTTTTATAGATAATAATTTAAAACTTAATATCAATAAAACTAATTTTATTGTCTTTAAACAAAACAAAACTAAGGATGAAAACTTAATTATTAAAATTGATCAAATGGAAATTGACCAAATTAGTGAAACAAAGTTTCTTGGACTAATAATTGACACAAATCTCAGCTGGGACATTCATATAGCTGGTATAAGTAACAAAATTAACTCTGGCATTTATGCCCTGAAGAGAAAGAGTTTTTTTCTGTAGTATAGAGGTCTTAAAAACTATATACTTTGCTCATATTCACTCACATATAGCAAATTTATATGGAGCAACATCAAAGAATAATTTAAATAAAATATTAGACCTACAAAAAAGGCCATCAGAATTATTTTAAAACTTGAACAAACAGACTCGTAAAAGAATATTAAAAAAAACTTAACATTATTACAGTGTTTGGCTTATACATCTTTGAGTGCATTTATCATGTGAGAACACACATGGAAGAATTTAAATTTCAAAGTAATGTCCACTCACATGATACTAGGCAAAAAAATCAAATATCAATCCCCTATCATAAAATTCAATTAAAAAAAACCCTCCTACATAGGGGCTAAATATTTAAGTACAATTCCAAAATACATCACAAATATTGAAAGCAATGTTATAAATTATACTTAAGAGTTCCTTACAGAGAGAGCCTTATATTCACTGGATGATCTATAAAGAAACAGCCTCAATAACAACAATAATTATGTAATAAACAGAGTATCCTAAGCAGCTCCTTTAAACCTTACATTTTAAACTTTTTAATTTTAATTACTTTTACTAAAATTATATAATTTTGTATCAAAAGGATTGCATATATTTATTATTCAATAGTTTGGTCTAATATTTAGTTTTATATTTAGCTGTAACTGACACTATTGTCTGTATAAATTTGTACGTTATGTCAATAAAGATGATTTTGAATTTGAAAAGGTAAGAGAAATCTAATTAGCACTGTATAACATAAATATCTTACAAGAAATGTGACTAATATTTTAGGTTAGTATAGTAAATCATAATTGGAAATACAGGCCAAATAATAAAAACACTTTTCCAACATATTTTCGAATAAGGAACATTAATACAAAAGCTGGTTTTGTAATGGCATGCATTACTCAACGCTTACAATCAATTTTGTGGTTAGAGTAACCTTCTACTCTCTATTGGTATTAGTTGTATTTGCTACAAGTGTTTTGAATCAACTCAGTTAGACCGCATTTGCATCCAAACAACTCATTACAAATGTACGTTGCATGACGCCTATTGCATAATGCAAATGTTTTGTGAATACCTTCCAGAGTCCCATAAATTCTCGCAACTTGTGCGTGATTACTGCAGCTGCCACAGCCTGTGCCTGCCTCATATGTGTCGGGATTAAACATATGTCAATGGGTTAAACTTATAAATTGACTTCAAGGTAGAATTAAGTGGATAGAGCTTATACAGACAAATAATCTATAAGCTCTTAATTACAACATTAAATTTGTACTCTTTGGTTTAAGAGAGATTTAGTAATTTTGAGATCTATCAGTATTTATTGCTAACTTAAATCCAGTTATTATAGAGATAAGTAAATCATAATGCTTAAGTTTGATAAGAAAATTTTAAGACATAATAATATGAGAAAAACAATTTTAATTCAACAAAAATGTAATGGATGAAGACATAAATTTACATTGGAGGTAAGTACACAACAAACCCTTTTCTGTAAATGGGTGAACTGAATTAGGCTAGATAAATGAGAAACTAATCAAAATACTTAAAACATTTCAACATGAAAACTCTTTTATACTATATACATGTATAACGTTTGCTTCACACAGCACAAACATTTTTAACCCCTTTCCTCTTGTTTAAGCTATTTTTAAAAGGTACACATCAATAAATAAGATATAATTTATAACTTAAAATGAACTAAATAAATTATTTGGTATCAACTTATTATGTATGGATGAATTTGAAATGACATACTATTTTATAGGTATAGTATTATTATTTGCAAAGTTCCAACTCTAATTGGTAAGCAAGCACATGATAAAATGGGCTCCGAAACCTCTGTTATTACTTCAGTTAGCAAATACTTCAATTAATATAATTCCCCGATTAATCATTAAGTATAATGAATAATTTATTTTTTATTTAAGTTTAAAAAGTTTAACATAACATTTACTAATCAATTTTCCAATTAAAATATTCATTTAATGTCAAGAATTCATTTATTGATCAAGAAATAATAAAAATAATTTTAAAATTACAATATGCAATCTCTACTGACACTAAAATCTTAATAAACAAACTAGTTCACTCGTTCACTAAGCTGACTCATTTGACTCAGTCATTCGTGAACTAACCATCCCTACTGGCAATATCATTTTCTTTCGCTACGAAATATTGCACTATGCGAATACCAGTATTGGAGATTCAGTTTCATTTTTAATTTATAAATCAATGGAATTCATTGAATCCGACCTAACAATAATGTACCGCATATAATAATTCAACATTTTAGTATTTTTAATTTGAAGAATTAAGAATCGAAATCGGCCCATCTCTAATTTTTATTCATTTTCACATTAAACTAATAGTTTTTCTTATACAAACTGAACAAGATTTATGGTTCGTAAAATACTGTAGTGTAAATCCTTAATACAATTATTTTATTAGTACTATTTAGAGTTTTTACTATCATTCCTTCTCTATTATCCAATATTTATACTTGTCCAACATCATCAGGGCCCGTTTACCTTGGGTAAGTGAGGCTCTAATGTACTAGAAAATAATATGCTGTGTTTGATTTTTTTTGTTAGGATTGGTTATCAAAAGCAATTTTATGTAATAAAATATAGATTAATTATTTTTTTCTCTATTGTTCAATAATAATCACACTTTGGAAGTAATTTTTTTTCTTAAATAATTTTCGATACTCTAATAAAAAATGTATACAAGGAAGTTAAATAATCCTATTTAACTAAGCGTTGTTCCTTAAATTTTAGTTCTTTAAGCAGTATGTTGAGTACATTCAGAAACATAAAACATTATTACATATTTGTCTGTCTGAGTTAGGGTGAAAACATAGTGAAGCGGCTATAACAGCTTAAACTAAATATAACAATAAATATATTTGAACTACTGCATTTTGTTATTGATGTTGTTAATTTCTATACAAAATAAACTCATATAACAAAATTAAAATACTGCATATCAGAAGAGCAGACAGCCTTCATCATAATGGGACGCTAGCTTTCTTTTTAGACGAGACTAGTGTTGGGTCTTTGATATCACATGTGACAGCATCTTGGATAGAAGGGAACAGCTGATTTTCTGGGAACTTATCCAAGAACTCACACCTTTGCAGTTGCTCATATACGTTCACTGTTAAATAAAATAATACATTCAAATATAATAAAAAAAACTTTAGCTGCTTTCCTGACAACCTGCTGAAGATATTAGCCAACAGGCGATGTACTGAGTACAAAGAGAGGATACAACCCAAGGGTGAAAACATAGTGGAGTGGCGAATCAAGATTCAAGTGGCAAGTCAGGCTGCATGTTTTAAAATCTTCCATGTAAGTTGACCCGCAACTAGTGAAACATCGAGCAGCGCATTGTGCATCAACATGAATCTTTCAATTCAATTCAAATTGTCTTTATTATACATTCATCAAGAATTACAATAACGTCAAATTACATAAAATATTAGGTTTGGTCTTCTCTGTTGTTATCAAGGAATTCATTCAGAGTGTAGAAAGGTCTTCTAGTTAGCCATATCTTTAGCTCCATTTTAAGTTTATTCCCAGTGAGTTCTTTCATGGATGTAGGTAGATGGTTTCGAAACTTGCAGCCTGCATAAGATGGTTTTTTTCTCTGATAGGGTGGTGCGATGAACTGGCAAGTTGAGCCTTGAGCCATGACGGGTGTTATATGAATGAAAATCTCCATTTCTAGGTGGTTGAAGTTTGTCCACGTATAGGATACATTCCTGTATGTACAGGGATACGACTGTCATTAACCCTAGATCCTGGAACGCCTGCCTGCAGGAATCCGGTTGATATTGTGTGTCCCCGATCCTCCCCATACGAGCAGGCCATAACGGATGTGAGATTCTACTAGTGAAAAATATGCGGTTTTGGCTGCTGCAAGCCCTGCAATCCATTTCACTCTTTGGACAACATAGACGGATGTGCTGATTTTTTTGCTTAGTTGGTTTATATGTTCGGTCCAGGTAAGCTTACGGTCTAGAATTATACCAAGGAATTTTGCTTGTCTTGCTTCTGCGATACCTGCTGCGTTGTGTACTTCAGCTTTTTTGGTTGAGAAATGCATTTGCGTTGTCTTAGTGGGGTTTATTGTCAGGTCATTCTTTTTACAATATTCTATTGCTGAATTCATGGCCAAATTTATATTGAGAGATTGTTCAGCTGCTGATTTGTTACTGATTAAGAGAGTACTGTCATCCGCATACATTACTGTTCTTGTGTTCTGGCTGAGCATTTCATTGGGGAAGTCGTTTGTCAAGAGGATAAAAAGTATCGGGCCTAAGACAGAGCCTTGAGGGACTCTTCTTTTCATAGGTTGGGGAATGGACTGGTAGTTGGACCCCTGGCCTTTAAATGAATGCTGTATTTCAAAAATTTTTGAGCGGCCTACTAGATAACTTTTGAACCATTTTTTGGTCATGCCTTTCACTCCTAAGAGCTCTAGCTTGTTGCACAGTAATTCGTGTCCCAGGCAGTCGAATGCCTTGCTATAGTCCAAAAATACAGCAGAAGTGAACTGTTTATTGTCAATTTGTTTGAGAGTAAATTCAATCAGGTTAATCAGGCCTGTGGTTGTCGTTTTGTTTTTTTTTTTAAAGCCATGTTGTTTATCAGTTAGTAAGTCATACTGGGTTAGATGTTTCATCAATCGGGCAAGAACAACTTTTTCTATAATTTTGGAGAAGGTGGAAACTAGGGATATTGGTCTGTAGTTTTGGAGTTCTGTAGTTGGGCCTTTTTTGTGTTTAGGATATACTTTACTAATTTTTAATGCAGAGGGAAACTGACCATGTTCCAATGATTTATTGATTATGCTTACTAGCGGGGCAGTGAGTTCCTTAATGCAGTATTGTACCATTTTGGACAAAAATTCGTCAATCCCAGCTGATGAGTTAGGCTTTAAACTCTTTATAATATTTTTAACCTCTTTGATGTTTGTTGGAGTTAGAGTTAGCTTGGCATACTATTGCTTGTGAGTTATTTGTATTTTCATTGTTAGCTATATGATCTTTATTTTGCAGTAGGGTTATGTCAGCTATTTCGGAAAAGAATATGTTTAAGTGTTAAGCTATTAAGGTTGGGTCACTAATGATTGAGTCTTGAATCTTTATTTTCATTTCGGGAGTATTTTCCAGTTTTGCTCTTCTTCCAGTGCTGATGACATGCCATAGAGCTTTAGATTTATTGCTTGACTGTTCAATGAATTCTGATGTTGATTGCTGCTTAAGGCTTCTTAGCTTTAAGTCATTCTTTTCTTGTTGATCATGTATTTTTTATCTCTGATATAGCCTGTTGTGTTCATTTGTGGAGGGCTTTGAGATATAAACGTTTTAGTTCTCTAGACTCTTCGTCATAAAACTTCAGATTTTTGTTTTTGTTTATGATTTTAGTTTTCCTTAAAGGGCATGTAGTATCTAGAGCCAGCTGCAGAATGTGCTTAAAGCTGTTGAATGCAGTATCGGTGTCGGGGGCTTCATGTATTCTTTCCCAGTTTTGTCCTGAGAGGAAGGATTTTAGGTTTTGTAAATTCCGGTTATTTATAATTCTTCTTGTGGTGTTTGGTGGATGTGCATTTTTGTAGGTGCGTAGTTTACAAAGCTGTGCTGTGTGATCAGAGAAGCCTGTATGTATTACATGTGCTGTTATATCCTGTTGTGGTACATTGACGCACACACAGTCGATTGATGTGGCAGTATTTCTTGTTATTCGTGTAGCTGGTAATGGATATCGTGTGTAGCCAATTCTTGCTCTAGTGCTTTATTTTTTTGACTTGATTCCAATCTGTCAATATTTATGTCCCCAACAATTAAGGTTGGTCTTTTGTTGAGCTTCTTGTAGCTCAAGGATGTCGGAGATGATTTCAATAGCCAGTTTCACATTTTCGCATGGAGGGCGGTATATTCCCAGAATCTGAAGGTCTAGTTTTGTAGTCTTAAGTTTTACCATTGCTGCTTCACATACTGACTCCTGGCTGTAATTTGAGATGTTATGTGGTTGAATTGAGTTGACAAATTCTTCTCTTGCGTAAATTGCTACTACCCTAAGTTTTGCACTTGTCTACTGAAATCAGTTATTAACGAGTACCCACTTATTTTGGTGGCCTTGAGGTCATTTTGGCAGAGGCCATGCTCTGTTAGGATGAGTATACTCGGGTTTGTATCCTCAAGTAGATGGCTTAGCCTTTCAACTTTGTTAGTCAGCTCTCTGATGTTTTGGTAGAGGATTGTTACTTGATTTCTCTTGGCTGTGGTTTGTCTTTGTCCGGGTGTTCTGCCAGGTGTTGTTCTAAAAAATGGGGTTGTTGTTGCTGTCTGTATTGATTTTGTTTTATTAGCAAGTCAAGAGCAACTTCCATTTGATTTTGCTTAATTTTTAACTGTGTCAGTTCAGTTAAAACAAAGGAAGCGGGTGGCCCAAAAGTTTCAGTAGAAGTTCTTATAGTTTCTTCTGAAACGTGTGTCCTGTTACATGTGTTGTTTTTCCTTATCTTTTTTATTTCCTTGTTAAGAACGCTGATTTTAGTTTCAAATTTTTTTATATCAATTTCTCTTTTTTTGTCAAATTCTTCAAAGGTTTTTGTGAGTTTGTTTTTCAATTGAACTTCCTTTTCCAATTGATTTTCTAATCCAGTTATTTTTTCCATTAGGGTGTTGTGTTTCATGAGATGGGTGTTATTTTCCTTTTCTGGTAATTCAATTTGGGCATGATAGTTCATGATGTCAGTGGTTTGTATGTCTGTTATTTTCTGGGCTAATTTTGAGTTTTGGAGGGTCAAGTTGAGTACTTCTTCTCTTAATTTGTTGTTTTCCAGCAAGAGTGCATTTCCGACTTCTGCTGCTAAATTTAAGGAGGTTTCCAGGTCGGGTTCTTCCTCATTTCCAAATTGCGGCTCTGAAGATGTGGCCGTAGTCTTGCTTTGATCATTAGCAGGTAGGTTATTTCCTGCTTCAATGAGGGCTTGGTTGAATTTTTTGTTCTTGAAGTTGTCAGTTTTCTTTTGTCCATAAGCTTGAAGGTTTTCTGAGTAATTACATATATATGTTGGTTTTATAAGTCCAGTTTCTCTGGTGCCAAAAAAAAGTTACACCATACTTTGTATTTTTACCAGAGTTGTCAATGTTATTTATAATGGCGGGCCAATAGGGGTATCCTTTAGTTTTGGCAAAGACTATATCACCAGGTGAGTAGCATGGCTCTGGTGTTGATGTCATGGCTATGACCAGATAAAAGTTAAGAAAAAAATTTGATGAGATTGAGATTGTCAAATAATTTAAAGTTATGAGGTTCAGTTTTTTTTTTATATTTTTTTATCCTGGTTTGGCTGTTATCAATAATTTTTATTTAAAATTGTCAAGATAATTTAAAAATATGAGGTTCAGTTTTTTATATCCTGGTTTGTCTGATTCCACTAGTTATTAATTACAATGTGGGAAAAATAAATGTATTATATATTAAAGTGGTTATATAACTATGTCCAGTTTATTGACTATTAATAAAACAGATGTAATGAAGATCAATCCTTGTCAAAATAGATGTTATAGTGTGTCGATATTGCACTGCAGTCTGTTGACAGTTTTGTGCTGAGCCCACAATGCTGACACTAGATATAGGTCAGGTCAGCGCTCTCTTCTCATATGGTGTGGCACCTGTGTGAGTGTCTTGGTTGTAATGAATTTCAGTCAACTGCTGATGTAATAACAGTGACGTAGATGATGGCCAATTGTGAGTTGTTGGCAGTTGTGATGACACCACTGGCTTTGTTTTAAATATTAAATATTGCATTCATTTCTTAAGAATATTGATGGATTTTGATTCTACAATAATTATGTAAGTTTGTTATTTAAATCTTCATAGTTTATATGTTTTGGGTTACAATTTCTTAGATATATAAAGTCAATTATTCTTGGTGTTTTTTAGTTGATACTCTTCAGTTATAAAGTATTTTGTAGTCAAGTTATAATGCAGTATTACTATATAACTTACAGTTTTGATTGGTGCATAGTTAAATAGGGATTTTGTTGGTTTACCCAATATAAACTGCACTGATATGGGGAGCACTTTCACAATGTATGTTCAATGTCCACCATCTTGATTGGTCAATCATTTAATTGGTCATCATCTTAACTCGCCGCTCGGGAATCCACCAACGATTTCTGTGAAACGCTTCTCCTCGAGTTGACTCGTGGCTTTTTTCCCAACAGGTCCTTTTAATAACCTACTTAATAAAAATGAACATTGAAACATTTGTGTTGACAATCAGACACTGTGAACCTATATGGATCCAGACTGAATGATGATTTGCGGTTCTATCAGTCTTCTACTTCATATAAAAAAATAATGGCGTTGATAAACTACTTTTCCGAAATGAAGGGCAAAATTTAGTGATAAAATAATATGCTTATTCACATGGGAGAAATGAATAATGCAGGCCAAAAAATCCAACTTTGCTTTACAGAAGTGTTGGTGGCACAAGAATGTCAACACCCTATGAAGGAGAAAATGTTGGAAATATCCCAAATTTAGGCAAGAGAAAACCAACTGATTCCTTACTATTTAATTATCTCAAACATTACATCGAACTGAATTTCAAACAGTAACTTAAAACCTGGAGTTCTTTTAATCATTGTGAACAAGTTTTTAAATTGTTGTTTCTTAAAAACGTGTGAACAGCACTACTTCTGGTACGAAACATATGTGCAACATTTTTCAGAGCACTATTTTCAAATAATTACTCATCTTCACTGTCAGATGAATTTTACTGCCTGAGGATGCTTTCCTCCACCCGAATGGTACTTGTGAATTGCAGTTCCACTATGTGCACCTGCCGCTTCGCTTAACTCACAGCTCTAGACTCTAGCATTTTGACTTGCTGCTTGAATGTTGAATCGCCACTTTACTATGTTTTCACCCTAAACTTGCAAAATAATTAATATTCAAAATATATAGCCTTAAAAAATCGCCAGCTATACAGAGATTGATACAGGACCCTATCCTGGTATTCCCTTTTAGATCACTCAAACTCCTTAGTTCCCATTTTTTAAAATTTCTGAATTTTTTAAAGAAATAAATCATTTAATCATTTTATTAAGACATCAACAATTGATCTACTACATTTCACCTAATTAAAAAAAAATAATGACTTTGATACACAAAGTGAACTTAAACTGCACATTGTTAAAATTATAAAACTGCTGTGGACATTTTACATAATTTCTGTGAACAATACGGAAATCGTTCACTTGTTTTGGAGTCGGCGTTCTGTGCTTGTCATAAGGTGAAAAATAAAAACAAAAGGAGTTAATCTAAAATACAATTGCAAAGTGAGCTTGAAATCTATAAAATAATGAAATATAATTAATGGTAAAATAAATTTAAATATGGCGGATAAACCAGTGACTTAATACACAGGACTGCTATCTATATCTATTATGCTATCTCAAAACAGTTTTATGTTTTGTTATGAATGAATTTTTCAAGAAATATTCAGTGACTTAGATGTCCTAATCTTTTATTAATTTTTATATGTGTCTATAGTAGTGGTCTGATTTCTAAACATGATTTGTTTATTGGTTTGTTTGTTAACTTGACACCTTAATTAGTTTTAGTTTAACAGCTAACAAAAAATATGAGCTTCATCTGTTAACCTAAAATAAACTCATGGCACATTTTTCAGAAAAGCAGAGCTGTAACATTTTTATTTTATTTTAACATGTTTTTATCTTAACAACTATTTTGATCGGAATAAATTACTTTTAAATGTTGATAAAACTAATCTTATTACAGTCAAAACACATAAATTAAAAAAATTTAAAACTACAGTTAGTATTGAGAACTATATTATTTTAGAAAATATTGAAACAACAGTCCTGGAACTTATCATGGATAGGAAGTTCAGCTGGAATGGTCATGTTAGAAAGATTAAAATGAAATTTTTTTCTGGATTGTATGCTCTAAGGATAATGCAAATTTTTACTAATACTAAAACTCTAAAAAGCATTTACTTTTCATATATACATTCAATTATTGTTTTTGGCATTTCATCATATGGTACAACATCCAACAATAACTTGAAATCTATTTTAAAAATTCAAAAACAAGCTATACGAATAATTAATTCTTAAGTTTAAAGCCAAAAACTTCAGTTAGGGAACAATCTATCTCTTTAGATATACTTACTGTCTACAGGATGTACATTTATGAAAACATATTAAACGTAAAACAGAATTTTAACAATATGTCATCAGGAGGAGATAGGCACAACCACAGTACCAGAGGCCGTAATGAGTTGGCTCTACCTGCTTTTAATTTACAAATTTACTGTTAAAAAACTCAATATGTTGGATCCAAATTCTGTACGTCCCTTCCACAAAGTGTTAAATTAGAACCAAATCTTAATACTTTTAAAAGAAAACTCAAAGAATACCTAGTTGCCAAGGCACTATACTCTTTTGATGAGTTTCCATAATTTTTTTAATAAATCTGAGAGAAAAGTAATTATATTTAAATTGTACCAGTAACCTCAATAATATAAATTTAGAAATAAAAAAATTACTTTAGTGCTGTTATTTACAGTTTCATGTGAATATTTATTTACATTTTATGTTGTGTACTAGTAGAATTTGATAATACTTATTGTAACCATTGTATACTAAATATAAATTTGAGTTGAATTGAATTTCTGAACTAATTGCTACTTTACGTATATGCTACTTTTTTGCTTCCTGCTTTATTTTCCCTTCATAATCCTGGCATTGGAATTTTTAATTGGCATTGGGGATAAACTAAGAGCACAACCCAATACATTCATAACTACAACAAATGTGATAGGCTCAAGTGGGTCTTCCTTTTCTGTTTCCAACAAATACAGAGGAGGTATGCAAAATTGTAAGGATGTTAAAAACCAGCACGTCTGCAGGTTTTTCTTTCACATCAGGTTAATTTTCATCCATTTTAAAATTAGCAATAAATAAACCTCTATTAAAGAAATGCAGCACCCAGCTTTGCGAGAACTACAGGCCGATTTCTTTTCTTTCTACATTCCCCAAAGTGTTTGCAAAATTGTAGTAAGTACACTTTTAAACTTCTTCCATATAAATAATTGTCTCTTTACAAATCAGTTCGGTTTTCAGCAAAAAGGAAGTACTCTTGATGCAATTTTTTGTTTGGTCAGGAAAGTTGTTAAGTTACTGGACAACAATTTACACGCTATAGGCCTTTTTGTAGATTTAAGTAGGGCTTTCTATCTGGTGAACCATGATCTTCCTTTAGATAAGCTCCATAGCTTTGGTGTCAGATGTCAAACACATCATTGGTTCTCCTCCTACCTAACTGACTGTTGACAGAAGGTAGAAATATCATTTGTCGATGATGCTATGTATATTCATAAAACCTACTCTGATGAACTGCTTACTAGAATGGGAGTGCTGCAAGGGTCTGTATTGGGCCCTGTTTTGTTTTTAGTGTTTATGAATGATATTAAGGATAGTGTCTGTAAAGCTGACCTCTGTTGTTTTGCTGACTGTACGTCGCTTCTTTTGCAAACACCTCATCAAAAATTATATGGAGATTAGAGGCTTTGTGGAAAAAATGTCTCTGTTTCAATGGTTTGCTGAAAAAGGACTTGTAGTCAACACAAATAAGCCCCATCTCATCCAATTCTAAATTACAAGTCGTGATTCTGACACCTTTCAAATTCATGCAGGTGATTTATTCTACCATTAGTTGTACTTACTCAGTAAGTACAACTAATGGTATCTAAACTTGAAATTTAACAACCACGTAAATCATGTTATTAATAAGCTCAGCTCATGTTTCTTTGCCCTCCTTTCTCAGTATACTGATTCCAAAGTTTAATTAACTCTTCTTTACTATGGTTGTTTTTATCTGCACTTATTTTATGCTGTTCCTATTTTGGGGCATAGATAGTTTAAGGACAAAAGATGTTTTCAGGCAACAGAAAAAAGCACTTCATATAATATTTTCCCGCAGGCAAAAGGAATCCTGCAAGAATATTTTCAAACAAAACAGAATTTTAAATTTTCCTTCTCTATTCATTTCCAAAACCTTGACATTCTATATAAAAAAAATAGTTCATTATTTGCTAGTCAAGGTTCATTGACTCCTTATTCGCTTCGCTCATGACTGAACATTGAAACTCCAAAGCATCTCACTTCTTTTTTCCAAAGAAATGTGGTGTATAATTGTATCAAACTGTTTGCCTGTATGCCTTAAAACTGAGGTAACAATATGTGAATTTCTAACGCACTTTTTATTAGAACAATCTTTTTACAGTGTCCATGACTTTCTAAATTTAAGCACTGTTTGTAAATAAATTCAAATTGCTTTATTTCATTTAGTACATATTGTGTTTACAATAGAAATCATCATACTTGTTTATTCTAGGTAAAAAAGAAACATAACAGTAGTGAAAACATACACTGAACAATATTAAATTAATACAAAATCAAATTGACAGTTTTGTAAAATCCACGTCAAAATAATCACCTACTTTGTATAATGTTTTTGATATTAACCAGTCCTTTATCACTTTTTTAAATCTTGATCTTTTTACATTTTTAGCGGATTCTGGCAATTTATTAAATAACAAACTGGATATAGAGATGGCTTTTAATATATTTAAATAGTCTAAGTGATGGCAAGTTAATCATTGTATTATTTCTTGTCACATAATTGTGAATTTCTGTTCTTTTTGTAAAGTGATCCAAGTTCTCTTTCACGTAAAATAAGTTAGTATAAATATAGAAACTAAGCACAGTTATGATATTAAGCTTTTTAAACTGTTCTTTGCAACATTCCCTACTATTTAATCCTTGGATAATTCTTATTGCCTTTTTCTGACAGTAAAAACTTTGGTTGCTCCAAGGAAGTTCCCCCGTAGCCTAATGCCATATATTAGGTGTGCATGGAAACAAGTAAAACATGCCATTACTAACATGTCATGACCTACACTCAATTTAAGGCATCTCAACAAAAACGTTACTCATGAAACTCTCTTGATTACTGATTCAGTGTGAGGATCCCAATTTAATTTATTATGTAGCACTATTCCTAGAATCTTTACAGCTTTTTTTTCTAGAGAGGGCGATTTTAAGCTAAAATAAAATTTTCAGATTTGTTGCGATTAACAAATAAATTATTTACTTTGATTCAGACATCCAATTTTTCAATAGAATTTTTCACCTTGAGTTGAGCTTTGGTCAGCTCACTGTCTACTCCTAGAAAAGCAGTGTCGTCAGCATAAAGTACTGTATGATCACTAATATAGAAAGGTAAATCATTAACAGATATGATGAATAAGAGGGGTCATGTGGATACATCCCCTAGATCAGATATCTGGTTTCCTACAGCAACCACCTGCTTACGATTTTCTAAATATGACTAGAATAAATTTAGTTCTATCCTTCTATTAACTTATAAACTATCATATTTGGAACAATGCTGTCAAAAGCTGACTTAAATAAACTTAATAAATTAATGCAGCAAAAACTATGGCTTTTGATTCAAAAGAATTTAAAACTCTATTAATTATTTCTTCCACTGCTCTTAAAGTGATATGTTTTTTATAAAACCATATTGTGGACTTGAAAACCAATAATTACTAACAAAATAATTAAATAGTTGGTCCTGCATTACAGATTCAACTATTTTCCCTATTACAGGTACAGGGATTATGTTAATGACATTTAGTAGTTGATTAGTTGTTAACTTATTTTTATAATAATATGTTAACTTATTATTATAATATGTTAACTTATTATTATTTTATTACAGAGGCTAATAAATCTGTAGCTTTCAAGGACTGATTATCTGCCTGGCAATTAGATTGTGCACAATTTATAATATAATCATTAAATACTTGAGGAGAAATATTTGGAATGAAACGATCAACTTTAACACCAGACTGACTTTTTATCATTGACCAGGCAGCTTTACACTGGTTGTTAGAGTGAAGAATAAAATTTTCATTGTCCTTAATTTTAGTTGATTTTAATTCATTTTTGTATAATTTTCTAGCTTTAACATAATCATTGTTTTCTTTTAAACCAATGACATTTAAACATTATAACAAAGCTCTAGTCTTTAACATTATAACAAAGTCTCTAATCTTACCTATTTGAGGGGTAAACCAATTGTTAGATTTTTAATTTTTTGGATATTTGTACATTACATGGCAATTAAAGTTGTAATAGAATAAAAGGGTTTCAATGAAGGCTTTGCACTGGTATTCTATGTTATGGGATTCATTAAAGATTCCCTCCCAGGTCTCTTCACTAAGCTCGTTTCTAAGTTTAATAATATTCTCAGGTTTAAGTGCTCTAGTCTTGATTCTTGTTTTGGGATTATTGTTCTGATCTGATTGGTTGATATTTAGTTTTAACCAGCTTATTTCATGATCAGACATACATGATTTTAGGATACCTTTCTCTGAGATCAAATTAACTGAATTGGTTATAACGTTGTCTATTGAGGTTGTATTGCATGTGTCTTCTGAGAAAATACAATAAGAGTTATAAGATCTCAACATACACAGTAGATTATAGAGAATAGGCAGTTCTCTATTTACATCAATGTTCAGATCACTTAAAATAAAAAAACTTACATTTAGATTTACATAATGAATCTAAATATGTTTCCAAAATATGTATTGTTGGGTTTAGAAGAATAAATAGATATTATAATAATATTTTATTGTTTTAATTTTACTGCACAAATTTCAAAATATTTTTCAATAGCAAATCTGGAAACATTGACCATTTCAAAAGAAATGTTTTCCTTGATTAAAATCAAAGAACCTCCATAGCCATTGAATCTGCAGAAAGCAGAGACAAGTGCATAACCTTTTGGCACATAGAATTCAAGTTGTGATAAAGTGAACCAATGCTCATTAAGAGAAACCACCTAAGTTGGAAATTGATTTTCTAATTGATTCTCCAGTTCAACATTTGATGTTCTTACTGACTGAATGTTAAGATGTAGCAAAATGAGTTCAGTGTTACTTATTTTAATTATTTCTCCAGAATTACTTAAACATTAAGCACTTACATTGTGCTTAACATAAGGTGACCATCCGTCCCGCTTTCGGCGGGACAGTCCCGCTTTTTAGGTTAGTGTCCCGCTGTCCCCAGATTTACTCGGGGGACGCTATTATGTCCCGCTTTGGCAGGATAAAATAAACGAATAAACGTTTCGCTTTAAATATTATCTAATATTATATCCCAAAATAAAATGTTCTTGATATACTAGATTACTAGAACATTCTAATTATAAAAGCAACAAGGACATTGCATACACTTAAACATTTAAGCGTATTGTTTATTTGGTTCCTTGTAAAATATACCTGCATCGGGGAATTTTGTAGTTTTGGATAGTTTGTAGTTTCGCGTAGCATAGCTTATCTCAGTGAGTGAGTTCGCTACTTTTTACCTTTGTATTGTTACGGGAGTGACCTAGGGACCAGAGAGAGAAAGAAAGAGAGAGTGAGTTTGAGACACTTTGGCACCACGGCTTTGTTTGTTCGTATAGTTGGAGTCATTATCGGAAATAAGTAAACAATTGTGCGTCTTTGTGTGTATTCTAGTTTCTTCTGTGTACACAATGAGAACGTTCCAGGACCTTCTATTTGATATTAGAATGTTCTAGTAATCTAGTATATTCCAAGTAGACATATCAGCCGTTTCTGTTTACATTCTAGTGTTTAATTAATTACTAATAGAAACTTCTAGAAGACTTGTAGTATATAAAAGGCTTCTGTTGTGTTAGTTTGAGTCAGTCTTAGTCGAGCAGTGTGACAGTCGTTATCTAGTCTGTGGAACAGTAAGACAATTATTTTACAGTGTTAATATGCCCAAGCGTGTGAGTAAGTTTAACGCGGATTTAGAGAAGGAATTTAAGTTTATAAAGAAAACTAAAGGTGACTCTGATGTCCGATGTGAAGTGTGCAATGGAGAGTGTAGTGTTTCCCACGGCGGAAGGTCTGATATAACGAAACATATAAACAGTGACCGACACAAGAGAGCTCTTCAATCTGCATCTTCTTCAAAGGCAATGAGTACGTTTTTTTAAAATGAAAAAATTGGAGGGAAAGAAGCGGAAATTGCGGCAGCCGAAGGGACAATGTCTTACCATACTGTTTGCCACAACAATAGCTTCAGATTAACAAACTGTACTTCAAGGTTAGTGCAGAAGATTTTTGAGCCAAAATTCACTTGTGCTCGCACAAAAACAGAAGCAATAGTTGTCAATGTCCTCGTGCCATATGTAGACAATTCTACTAAATCAGAGCTTGAACAAACTAGATTTGTCTCAGTATATGTTGATACATCAAATCACAAAGACATAAAATTGTTTCCTATATTGGTCCGATATTTTCACCCATCCACAGGTGTACAAGTGAAACTACTCGAACTTGAAGATTTACCTGAAGAAACGTCAGAAATAATAACAAATTATTTAACCCTTTGGATCCCAGGCGACGATGACATCGTCGCCAGAAGTGTGTACTAAGAATCCCAGGCGACGATGACATCGTCGCCGAAAAACTGTCGAAAAATCCCAGGCGACGATCTCATCGTCGCCACGTGTTAATTTAAATATTAAATTTCCGCGGGTTTTTTTCCCGCGGATTTCGACTAGTATTGGTATTAGAGTATACGTTGAAGTCAAATATACTAATTTCACAAGAAAACTACGAACCGTATGTGTCTTGATTTTATTCTCCACTGAGCAAACACGAGGCGCTCAGCTGACTTTTGGCGCGCGATTGTTGCGGTCACTGTTTACTTCTAAATCGCTACTGTATGGTTCTGTTACGTTGTTTACTTTGTGTTTAGTGTAATGGATAGAGTTTGTTTGTGTTATTATGCGTTGTTTTTCTAATTTTTAGTGTAAATGGATAAGTTTATAGTTTTATTTCACTTAGTAAGCTGGTGTTTTGTCGAAATGGATCGTGAAAACATCGCCGATAGACAAAGTGAAGTTGATAGGCAGCTAAATTACGATCTATCTGATGAGGAACTATTTTCTGATTCATCAGCTATATTTGACGACGACAGTGATGAAGACCCCACGTATTATCCTGATGACAGTGGACGTAGTAGTGCTCCGGTTTTCCGGTTTTTACAAATTGTAGCTTGTACTTATTACAGTAAAACTTTTTTTTTCAGCTTGTATGATACATATCAGTATCAAATTTTGTTACAGTATACAAAAATATATTTGGAACAAAATAAAAGTACTGCCCACGGATAATTTTTTTTCTTCTGCCCATAAAATGATGATAACTTTTAAAAATTTTTGAAAAAAATTATATTTTTTTTTTTAATTTACATACATATACAAAAAAAGTCAACATGTAATGGCTTTTGTACATTGTTTTGGCTAGATAATATTATAAAAAACATTTTAGTATAAAAAACTTCAATATAGCATGTGTAATAGAGGATTTATGAATATTTTCCCAAATGCTTGTATTTTTGTCATTTTTGGCCTGGGATTCTTCGCACAGTTTTTGAAAAACTGGTCTGGGATTTTTTGCAAAAAAAATATTTTTTGGTCCTGGGATCCAAAGGGTTAATCAGGGTTCTTCAAAATAAGAACATTACTGATAAAGTGGGGTTTTGTTCAGACAACACAAACACTAACTTTGGAGGGTCTGATCGAAAGGGTACTCGAAATGTATATTTCAAACTTAAAGACTCTTTGAATAAAGACATTATATTGGCATTGGTTGTGCAGCCCATATAATTCACAATGCGATCCAAACAGCTGCAGATGAACTGCCCGTGGATATTGAAGCTATTATTGTGAAAGTATACACTCATTTTTATTTATATACAGTACGGGTAGAGAAGTTTAAGGAATTTTGCGAGGAAGCCTCTGTACAATATCACAAACTCCTAGGCTACAGCAAAACAAGATGGCTTGCTTTGATGTCAGCTGTGGAGCGGGTGCTCCAGCTCTTTGTGCCTCTCAAAGAGTACTTTTTGACCAACGAAAAGTGTCCTAGACTTATCAAAGATTTTTTTGAGAACCCAGCTGCAGAACTTTGGTTAAATTTTATTCATAGCCAGTCAGCGATTTTTCATGATGCAGTACTGAAGGCAGAATGTCAAAATATCAGTGCAGTTGAAGTTGCATTGATTTTAGCTGATTTGAGAGAGAAATATGTTGAGAGGAAGAACAGTTCGTTCCTTCCAATGTCAGTTAAATCTTGTCTGAAGAACAATGAGGAAGTGCTTGATAAAACTCCCATTTTAAATGCAATACAGGTGTTTTATGAGACATCCACTTTCGATCCTTGGAAACCTTGTCTTGGTTTAGTTTGAGAGAAACACCAGCATGGGAGTCGGTGATAAACGGAGTAGAAGTGTTATCAAACTTGCTGAAATCAGTCATTATTGATGACAACAAACTGTTTTATGAAATAAACTGTCTAAAAAAAATGTCACAAATGAAAAGTTGTCAGAATGGTGTGAGCTGAAAACTTCGATCGACCAAAGATGGGTAGAGGTATTTCTCCATTTTGAACAAAAGAACATTCCATACGAAAACTTACGTTACATCGCTGAGTTGCTTCTGTGTCTGCCAGGAACTAATGCTCCAGTTGAACGAGTGTTTACTTACTAACATGAACAATATATGGACTGAAAATAAATCTCAATTGAACGTTCCAACTTTAAGAGCAATTCTTATGCTGACGTACAATGTTGGACTAACTAGTGATAAGTTTCATGACAAAATAAAAGGAGAACCAGCTCTCCTTAAAGACATACATTCATCAAAAAAGTATGCCAATGAGTGAACGTGTAAGCTAGTGGACATACTGTACTCTTGTTTTTATATTGAAATGTGTTGAGATTGCATTGAAAATTTAAACTTTACCAATTTGCCAATTAACCTTTTTACAAGTCTGGTAAAAGAAGATGTTTCACAAACTTGTCTACATAGTATTCCAATTATTCTCGGACAGTAAACTTCATTCAGTTGATTTTTCTGTGTAACTTAACAATATTTTCAATTGTTAAATGTGTATTTTTGTTTGTTTCATTATTAATAAATTAATTTAACTGATGTTCCGATTAGTGTAATTGTGTTACTTTTACTATCTGAACAGTCACGTTTTTCCTATGCTTATTTCTGTGAATTTAAGTGCAAAAATAGATAAAATAATGAGTTTAGGACGTTTAGTTCTGTCAATTTTTGAAAATACCTTTAACATGGTTAGCCCCCTGACCCTCCTAATGTGTGTCCCGCTTTGAGGTCTTTATAAATATGGTCACCTTAGCTTAACACTAACTAGCCTACTTTTGTATTTGTAAGGATTGCCCCTAAAAAACATTTTTACACTGTGAATCTTCCAAGGATATCTTCACTTCATTGACTTTCTCACCACCATTACCTTGACACTCACTGACACAAACACTCAGCAAGGCTGCAGAGGTGAAGCTGGCAGCTAGAGGTAAAGTCTATCAGCGAGTCGAGATCACCACCAGTCGGAAGACTCTCTACCGACAGCCAATCACTGTTAGCACAATTGTAAATGTGTACACTTTCTTGTGCCTCCAAAATAGACTCCTCAGAGAATCCCAAAAGTTCAAATGATAGTTCAGAATTTGTTTCCAAGTCAGGTAATTGATTAATGAATAATTTTGTTTTTCTTTTGCGGTTCAAATCATGTTTAATGCTTTCAGATATTGCATTGCAAAGAAGTTGTTTTAAATATTTCACTTTCTTTCAAATGCCAGCTCTGGTTTATTGCCTTGATATTGTGGTTAAATTTGGATGATCGAATCTACATGGTATTCCAGGTAGGATATTGGTGGTACTGATAGTGTCCTTTACTGTTTTATTCATTATATCACTACATTATATCAGAAAGTTTACTTATATCTGTTCCATTAGTGTTTTATATATATATATATATATATATATATATATATATATATATATATATATATATATATATATATATATATATATCACTGGAGTCTCCCATCACCACTACATAGTCCCTCTCTGTAAACTCAGAAATCAGTTTCTTTTGGTTTCAGAATGACTGCAACTTCAAATTGTTCTTGAAGTTCTTCCTTTAATAGTTCCTGGCATGGCCTGCCATGACTATCTGCCACCATTAATACCTTGGGTTTATTACTCCACTTTTTGTTCTTGTAACTGCATGTTATTTCACTCTTTATGTTTTCTACTTCCTTATGCTTTATTGGTAAAGGTGAAATTGAATCATCATCTAGAGATGCAAATTTGTTTGGGCACAAGATAATCTGATTTATTGTATAGTTTGATTTGCTTTTGTCATGAAACCCCTATTCTGCCATACTCGAGTTTTACTTTTTCTTGAATTAACAACTGTTTTCCAGTTATTTCACTCAAATGTTGGTCTTTTGAGTGATATTCTGATATTTATTGTTACTGACTTGATCTAAGTCTCTTGTATCATGGGCAATGATAAGAGTATCACTCTCTTTAAATGTTTTAGATAAACTGTCCTCTATTACTGATCGAAGTAATTGATTAGTAACAATAATTTTGTTGCTTAATATAAAGGCCAAAATAGATCTTTTTTAAATTAAATCAAGCTCAGACATCTGGATTATCTCAAATACTGCCATATTAAAATCTTTTTTACCACTCATAACTTTAAGTCCACAGCAAGAATGGTGTAAATTCCACTGTCATACATATTTATTTGTTGCTGACCTTTAACTTTAACAATATTAGGTGTACAGTTATCATTTTGACAAGTAACTGACTATGTTTTTGCTATTGTCTTAGCTGATTGGGAATTGTAATTCTGAAATGAATCAATGTGGTAAAATTTATTTATCAATCTAGTATAAATAAAAACACTCCAGTGCGAGCCCTGATTACCCAGTGGATATAAATGGCAGCAGGAGGTATTCACCAGCACAATCAGGACATCTTTAGTATTTATATTTATTGGGTCCAAAAAATGACGAAAGTCATTTACATTTTTAATAGCGTGACTTATAATTTGGTTCATAATAAAACATGGCTTTCCTTTAAGACATTTGTCATTAATCAAGTCAAAATAATAATTTAAAGTTTGATCAGAGAGCCAGTTCTTGCTACAAGTTGAGTAGGCGTATGATTCATATAGAGAGCCAGTTCTTGCTACAAGTTGAGTAGAAGTATGATTCATTCAGAGAGCCAGTTCTTGCTACAAGTTGAGTAGACGTACGATTCATTCAGAGAGCCAGTTCTTGCTACAAGTTGAGTAGACGTACGATTCATTCAGAGAGCCAGTTCTTGCTACAAGTTGAGTAGACGTACGATTCATTCAGAGAGCCAGTTCTTGCTACAAGTTGAGTAGAAGTATGATTCATTCAGAGAGCCAGTTCTTGCTACAAGTTGAGTAGACGTACGATTCATTCAGAGAGCCAGTTCTTGCTACAAGTTGAGTAGACGTACGATTCATTCAGAGAGCCAGTTCTTGCTACAAGTTGAGTAGAAGTATGATTCATTCAGAGAGCCAGTTCTTGCTACAAGTTGAGTAGAAGTATGATTCATTCAGAGAGCCAGTTCTTGCTACAAGTTGAGTAGACGTACGATTCATTCAGAGAGCCAGTTCTTGCTACAAGTTGAGTAGACGTACGATTCATTCAGAGAGCCAGTTCTTGCTACAAGTTGAGTAGACGTATGATTCATTCAGAGAGCCAGTTCTTGCTACAAGTTGAGTAGACATATGATTCATTCAGAGAGCCAGTTCTTGCTACAAGTTGAGTAGACGTATTATTCATTCAGAGAGCCAGTTCTTGCTACAAGTTGAGTAGAAGTATGATTCATTCAGAGAGCCAGTTCTTGCTACAAGTTGAGTAGACGTACGATTCATTCAGAGAGCCAGTTCTTGCTACAAGTTGAGTAGAAGTATGATTCATTCAGAGAGCCAGTTCTTGCTACAAGTTGAGTAGACGTATGATTCATTCAGAGAGCCAGTTCTTGCTACAAGTTGAGTAGACATATGATTCATTCAGAGAGCCAGTTCTTGCTACAAGTTGAGTAGACGTATTATTCATTCAGAGAGCCAGTTCTTGCTACAAGTTGAGTAGAAGTATGATTCATTCAGAGAGCCAGTTCTTGCTACAAGTTGAGTAGACGTATGATTCATTCTTTTATAAACAGTTTTCCCATGTTTCACTGGTGATGAAAGAGCTTTTCATTTAATTTTACTCGGTAATGCTCTACTTCTAGTTGTCACTCCAAGGTGACTTTTACTTAATCTTCTATTTGGGCTTTCATATTTATTAGAAGTATAAGTCAATCCATTTCCCTTCATTATAATTAGTGAATTTATTATGAAAGATAATTAATAATTATATTGTTATGTTTTAATTCTATTATAAATATAGTTATGGTACTTATTGTATTTATAACACTAATAAATCTTGAAACTTCTTTTATATTTTAGGAAAACAATTGGTTTATTTCCATGAATAATTATGATATCTTCATTGCAATATATTTTTAAAATAACACACTTATTAAAGTGTTTTTGCTAATTATATGATTAAAAAATTATATGAAAATTAAATAAAATGTCATTTAATTTAATTGATATTTACACCAGAAGTCAATAGGCAGTGCCAATTATTTATTCAATAGCAAAAAATAAATGTTCCTGGATGGATTTGAACCCAAGCATCTGTGAGTTCACTCTGAAGGTCATTGCACAAACTACCTGGACTATCTGACCTTGATGTGGAATTGATTGTAGCTACCAAATAGTCCAGTTAAATCCAATACAAAGTACAAATACCATGTTATCACTGGAAAACCCCAACTCTGGCCACCCTATTTCCCAGAAAATGAATGTCAAAATCAGCTGCTTCCTGTCAGTTCACTGTCATGGGTACTGTACCAAAAGTGTTAAAATTACTTTTTACTTTATTTTTAAATTGAAATAAATAAAGTAATAGTTCTATAAACATAATTTTTTAGGTTAATTTATTTGTCTATATCAATTAGTCTGAATAAATAAAATAATAAATTGAAAAAACGCTTATTTTTAGTCTTGGAACTTGTATCATTTACTGTTCTCACTTTCCACCAACTTGCACAACAATATGAAAAATTTAATTAATACACTCCTGAACAAAATTACCGCACACCCCCTTATTTCTTAAGATTTGGATAGTAAATCACTGTTAATTCCAAGCTTATGTTAATATTTTGAGTTAAATTTGTGAATTATGAATAAGGGGTTAAAAAAATACAGATCATAGGAAATAATGCATGTTATTTTATCATCAAGTAAGAGGAGCTAGTAAATCAAAATTAATTACAAATTCTAAACAAAATTAAAAAGTAGTAAAGCGCACCTCAGAACAAAGATAAAATTGAAGGGCTGTTTTATCAGTATCTTGTATTTCCCCCTCTCGCATTTATGACAGCCTGCATACGTCTTCCCATTCCTTCGATGAGATGTTGGAGGCGATGTTGAGGGATGTTGTTCCATTCTTCTGTTACAGCGACTTCCAGTTGAGCCATCGTGCTAGGTGCTGGCTGTCGGGTGCGAACACGCCTTTTCAGCTCGTCCCAAACATGCTCCAGTGGATTAAGGTCGGGACTTCTGGCTGGCCACTCCATAGTGTCTATACCGACCTCATGGAGATAGTCCGTTACAATCCGAGCACTGTGTGGACGAGCATTGTCGTGCATCAAGATGAAGTCATCACCAACAAAGGGGGCGTATGGCATCACATGTTGTTCCAGAATGTCTACCACATACGTACGAGCATTTAGAGCTGCCCTACGTAAACTCATCAATTCTGTGCGAGCCTCAAAAGAAAATCCACCCCAAAACATAATCGACCCACCACCAAAAGGCTCTCTTGCTGATATACAAGCTTCAGAAAACCTTTCTCCTTCACGTCGCCACACACGTTGACGCCCATCAGGACCAAACAGTTTTACTCTGGTCTCGTCTGTGAAAAGTACACGCTTCCAATCTTGCAATGTCCAATGCTGATGTTCTCGAGCAAACTGTAGGCGAGCTCTTCGATGGTCTCTGGTGAGTCTTGGGCCTGTAGCAGGTCTCCTACTTCATAAATTAGAGTCCCGAAGACGGCGACGAATGGTTTGAGCAGAAATATTGAGACCACGGACATTTCTGGCTAATGCCTGTAGATCAGAACTTGTAACGGTCCGATTTCTCAAAGTACTAAGTCTCAAAAACTGGTCATCCCTTCGGTTTGTGGCTCTGGGACGGCCTTGCCCACGCCTCCTACGATCAGAACCAGTGTCACGGAATCGAGAGACTGCCCTACTAACTGTGGTGCGATGTACACCTACCCGTCTGCAAATGCGCTATAAGAAAGTCCAGCTTCTACCAAAGCCCTCACTCTGATCGCCTCAGATTCGGTCAAAAACCGGTGCTGATCCATAATTACAGAAAACTAACCACTCCACACAACAGTTGAATAAAAATGATTGAGAAAGCCTTCCTTACAAGGCTGAAAATAGAGATTAGATAAGCTGGACAAAGGTGTATTTGATAAGCCTGAAAATAGAGATTAGATAAGCTGGACAAAGGTGTATTTGATAAGGGTAACATTCCCCAGTGACTGGTTTTATCTTTATCTGGGTTCAATGTTATTTCCTTATCTCTTATATGTCTTATCTGTTGTTCTAGGAAGCTACAACAAACAACTGAAAGCAAATCAATTCTAAATTTTTGTTGATATTGATTTATTTTCTAAAATATAAATGCGTGCGTTAATTTTGACCAGGAGTTTAGTTTTACTAGTTTAAAGTAGGCCTTATTTATTCTACACACTAACCTACCTAACCTAACCAACCAACTCCCAACCAGATTAGATAGTATTCTTGTTAATTTTAAGATTTAAGAGTTTTATTTTTACGTTGTTCAATATTGAGAGCTGTTCTTATGTATTTATTATTGACATCACTCATGCATGTAATGTGTTTATAAGAAATATAATAATCTTGAATCTTGGTATATGAAGGAAATGTAAGTAAATTTTACTTTCTTCGGTTTTTCTGAATCTATAGATTAAACTGTGTAAGACCAAAACATAATAAAATGATGTACTATAAAGAATAATAAATCAATAAAAACTACTTTTTACTTCTTTTTAAATTATTGTGTTTGTGCAGGTTAAAAAATTTGATTTTGAACCAAATCTGGAAGGACATTTGCCATGCATGAGGGAGCTGTCTAGGGCAATAAGAGTAGGGCGCATTCAGTGTTGTCTTCTGGAACGTCCTCAGCGTTCCAGCCACAACTGGAGTGCTTTCTCTCATACCCAGAGCTGCTAGACTTGCCTACCCCACAGAAAATATACATGTCCTTCTTCCGGACATCTTAATACTCATGAACTATAATTTTTTTCATAAGTTTCTTGTCAGATCAAGCATGATGTGAACATTCAAATACAAAATACACTACACAAATCAACGATGAGTATAGCTTACCAGAGCATTTCGCCAAACATAATGAAATACCAAGTGACTTGAGATCATGTTCAAGATTAAGTAATCCTTTTGCTGATGCAGGGTCTATGTATATCACAGCTGACATATCAATGACTAGCTTAGTAATCTGAAACACCATGGCAGGCGTTAAAAACAGTATGCCATCAGTAAACTTACCTGAGAAGAGCATACTGACCATAAACACAAAATACGTTAAACATTTAACAAAATAAGACATATTTGTTTTATACCACTTGCGTTTTCTTCAGGTGTTTGAAAAGAGACTATCAGTTTAATTGACAAGGGTTAAGTAGGGATGGTTGGGGACGATTCAGACAGCAAAACATTTTATTGACTATTATATGTAACGAGTTACATCCTCATTCAGTCAGATTAACATTGATAATACTTTTTTTATTTCTTAAAACAAAATAAAAAAGTATTATTAATTGTTAATTTGATTGACTAAGGATGAAACTTGTCACTCACCTCTGAGTTTCTGTTTATATTGCAGTATTCCACTAGTTGCAACTGCTGTAAATTATTAAGCGGGGACCCTAGCATACTGTTCAGGTGCACTATTTGGTCTAGGAAGGAACAAATAATAAGTACAACTTCCAATAAAATGTCCTTTATATTTAACATAAACCATAATAGGCTCTGATCATAGGTCAAATAAATGATATATTGCAACTAAGAACTAATAAAACCAAACATCCCGTAACATCGACGGTAAACATTCTTCACTAATATAACACTAGCCATGAGCTGAACAAGACATAATTCATTCTGCCCTGAATTTTAGAGAGTTCATCCCTCTGACTACCTCAACACGCTCGCATGTTAATCAGAGATTGGTTTGTTTGGATCATTCAACTCTGAGGGTTGATGAAAACTGTGCAGCCCAAAAAGATACAATTTTGGAAAATGTATCCTTGACTTTATCTACTATAAATAATTTTAATAAATAAATGAACTTCATTAAATAAAAAATTATTATTAATTGTTATTCGAACTGAATTAGGAGGTAACTCTTTACATAGATTTAACGATTAAAAGTAAAAAAAATGGTAGGGTAAAATAAAAGTTTTGCATATTTTTGTTTTGTTTCAATGATTGGAACCAGGTAACTGCTTTTCTTTCGAACAAATCGGATTGAAAACATGAGGTAGGAAGGTCGTCAGTGTTAGGTATATGTGTTTATCAGTAAAATTTAGGTTAGACAACTAATTTTACTTTGGTTTTTCAGATTCTGATATCCTATTTAACATTAAATCAATGTTGAACAATAAAAAAAACAGATAGTGCCTTAGAAGAAATTGTTATATTTCTCTATTTACTTTTTATGTTATTATGTACAGCAGGTGAAGCAAGAAACATGACATGAGCGAGAGAGGAAAAGTAGTGTGGTATAGTGAGGACATAAGGTGGGAGGAGAAAGTAACTAGACAAAAAGTATAACCAAACTTTTTTGAATTGTTTCTAATTTAATTGATTATTTCCAATGTTTACATTTACAATGATCTCTCCACTCAAAGTGTGCAACACTTTGTCCATCATGCACAGACAAGTTGCAACAATTAACTGCTAAGTAAACAAACAACCATATATTCAGGTGTGATACTCGTGAACTCTATAGAACTGAATCAGCTGTTTTTAATTTGTTTCTTAGTTAAAAATAAATATTGCTTTCAAAACTTTTATCATTGTTCATTTTACTAAGTTATTAGCATAAAACATTTTTTTTGCTGCGGATGATTCTGATTGTAAAACCTGGTTTTATTTAATTTATAGGTTTAAATTCCATTTTATTTTAACAGTGGTATCAAAATAACTAATATTAATTTCTTTACCAACAGGGTAGACTAATATTAGTCAAGCAGCAGAGGGATTAATATTAGTAAGTTATTGGTTATTTATTTGACAAAAACAATGAACTAATGGGAAAATAACCAACTGTTCAATTAGTTACTAAAATAAAAACGGCGCTCCTACCAATAGTCAGCTGATACACCCACATATCAATATGACCATTTATCTACTGGGCATCTCTGGCCCACAGACCTTGCTAGACTTATGACCTTGTCAGCTGTATGTAATTAGTTTTTCAAGGCGTTCTTCACCAACATTTATGTTCATACAACAGTTTTTATGTAACAATTTTGATCTATTACAATAAAACCTACTTGGAACTATTAAAAATGATTTTAAATCTTACACTGAACATTGAAATTTTTTCATTTTGATGTTTTACTAAACATTTTTTATTGTTTTTTTAGAATTGAGGGAGAGAAATGGTAATAGAATATGAATTATACGTAACAAATCAATATAAGGGTCCTCAAAAATAACAATTTAACTAAAATTAAAAGTTTTAGCTGTGATTACAGTTAAAGATTATATTCAGTGAACAGGCCCTCTAACGCTGGCTGTTTAAGTGGCAACGCTGCAGCGCTTTTGTGTAGTGTGGTAGTAAAGAGAGCACCGTGATTTTACGCGCCGCTGCACACTGCCCTGAGTTTGATTATTAATCCATATAAATTCATAAGTGTGTTATGTAAACGTTTGTTCGTTTTTTGAAATAATGGTATTGTGATGTACAAAATGAAGTTTTATTCAATTTCGTACGCCTACTCAATTACTAGAAAAAAGATGTTTTACATTTTCCATAAGAACATTTTTGTTAATTAATCAAAGTTCATAATACTCTTGCATACATTAGTGAAATAGTTGATAAATGATTTATTACAGTTTCAATTTAATCTGACAAGAGGTTTTTATTGTAGACATTCTTAATGTCAACATTTTGGTAAAGAGCGTTAGATATTATACTTTTTTTTACTATAACCGTGATTAAAAAAAACTGTTAGAAGATAACATTTTTCCTTTTACGCTCAAGAGAGCATGAATAAACAAGGAAAATTGTAATGTCATTTGTATTTTTCCAGTGTAATTAGTTTCTTTACAGTGATGTATCAAGCTCGAGTGTTTTTTTCTTCAACAGCAAGTGCAAACTTTATCATAATTAAATATATTATTGAAAAAATGTTTATCAAGTTTTCCTAATTAATTTAAAAATGGTGACAATTAAAATTATTTTAACTAAAATAACTCAAAAAGCATTAATTTTACAAAAATGTTACTAAAGTAACTTTTTTAAAGAATATTTCAAAACAAATTTAAACCCTTGATGGTGGATACTAGGTGACCCATTATAAACTCCCAACTGCAAAGTGCTTGTTTTCAGCGCTTCACAAGCTTTTTTTGTAAAAATCATAACAAATACTAAATATGCTCCAAATGTCAATTTTATCATTTCGGTTTTCTTCTCAAGAACTGTACTCTCACATACTACCATCAAAATTTACAAAAAAAGTAAATAATTACTGGCAAGAAAAGATTGAAGAAATTTAAAAATTTTGTACATAAATGATAACTTTAACCCTCCTTAGGAGCACTAAATAATTTTTGTAAATAATTCAAAGATAGCCAAATTGTTTATTATTTAGTGCACTATAATAATATGTTGTTACATTTTATATAAACTACTAGTTTTTTTTTAGTTGTTTGTTTACATAAAATGCAAAACTGAAGAAATGTACAAAGTTACAGTATGATCATTGTAGGCAATAAAATAGTACAAGTAAAAATTCTACAAAATTACCATTGAATAGACAAGAAAAAATTGTTTAGGAAAAATAGTCATTTTGTACCCATATACAAAGTTTTATATTTTTAATTTGTTGAGGAAAATAAAAATTGTATCACGGAAACAAAAATTCTGCAAAAAAATATATAACAATACATAAATAAGGGGTATGTATAATTTTTTGCTACATGTACTTTATTAGTACTATTTATTAGCTACAAGAAATAGTCAATAGTCAATTTTTTATTCACATAACGTTTACAATACAACAAAAGCTGAAAAAAAACAGGTGAATAGTCAAAAATTATAAGAACAAAGTTATATTCAAGTTCACTTAAAACTACAATAAATGACACAAATTACTAATTTAAAGTATGATACTGTAATGTAATATTACAAAACATCTTCCAAGAACTCTTTTACACTATAATAAGCTTTACTGACAAGCAGTTTAGTAACTTCTTTTTTAAATAAATAAACTTTCAATAGACTTAATTTTTGTGGGATTTTATAATATAATTTTCTTCCCAAATAATGAGGCAGTTTTTCTAGAGAAGCAAGCCTGTGAATGGGCAGCTGAAAATCATGTTTGTTTCTAGTCAAATAATTATGGTGGTTATTTTCATTCATAAAATTTTCAAAATTATTTTTGACAAATAGTAAACATTTTAAAATGTATAAAGAAGGTAGTGTTAACATTTTAAGTTCAGTAAATATTGTTCTACAAGATTTGTTATTGTCAGAGAAGGTCATAATTCTAAGAATTTTTTGTTGAATTTTGAAAATGGTTTCAGCATTTGAGCTGTAATCCCAGAACTCTATTACATATTGCATCCTTGAAACAAATAACGAAAAATATACTATTAACTTTGTTTTAAGGTCAGTTATATTCTTTAGAATTTGCATCTGAAAACAGATTGTATTGAGACCTTTTGCTAAACTACATATATACTCATTCCAATTTAAATTATTTTGTATTTTCATTCCTAAAAATGTTGTAGAATTAATGTTCTTTATATCTGTACCCTTAAAACTTATTTGTAAGTCATAATTTTCCCTATTTTGGCTTGTCTTAAAATGCACTATTTGAGTTTTTGTGCAATTTAGTGTAAGACCATTGGCCGTAAACCAACTGTTAAGTTCTTCAAAAATACTGTTCAATAAATTTTGTAATATACTAGAATTTTTAGATTTCAGTAAGGCAGTGGTATTGTCTGCATATAATATGAGTTTGGAAAGAAGATTAGAAGGCAGATCATTAACATATATTAGAAACAAAAGAGGCCCCAATATTGATCCCTGGGGAACACCACAGTGACATTTTTTCCAATTTGAAAAATATTTAATGTTGTTTTTAAATATTACTGTTCTTTGGAATCTATGTGTTAAGTAAGATTTCAGCCAATTCAAAGATATTTTAGAAATATTGTAATGTTTGAGTTTTGACAATAAGATATCATGCACTACACAGTCAAATGCTTTAGACAGATCACAGAAAATCCCAGCTACACTCTCCGATCTGTCCAAGTATTTTACGTGTGTGGGTGGGTTAGTACCATTGTACGTGTATGGGTGGGTTAGTACCATTGTATGCGTATGGGTGGGTTAGTACCATTGTATGCGTATGGGTGGGTTAGTACCATTGTACGTGTGTGGGTGGGTTAGTACCATTGTACGTGTTATAGAATTTTACATATTCATGACGTCACTTGACCAATCAGTCACTCCAGCCATAAAGAAAAAGACATCGTTGAAACATTACTAAACAAATACAGCTTATGTTCACATATACATGATATCACTCACCAACGATGTGTATTGTTCTTAAATCAACTTATATTGATGTTGATTCCAGGAAAATACCACTGTACGTGTACGGGTGGGCGGGTCGGTCAATACCACTGTACGTGTACGGGTGGGCGGGTGGGTCAATACCACTGTGTGTACGGGTGGGTGGGTGGGTCAATACCACTGTACGTGCATTGTAAGTATTGGTAGGCCAATTGTAAGTATAATTAGGTACTACTTTTTGAACTTTCTTGAAATTTTCAACTTTTCTCAAAATGTTTGACTTTTTCAAAATTTTTGACTAGTTCGAAATTTGCGACTTCACACTTCCCACAGAAGATCTGCTATTGCAAAAGCTGTATTTCTCCCTAACCTAAATCCATATTGCTCATTAACAAAAATATTGTTAGTCTCAAAAGAATCAGATAACTGCTCAAAAGCTATTTTTTTCAAACACTTTAGAAACTGCTGGCAAAACTGACACAGGTCGATAGTTTTCGGGTAAAGTTTTATTTCCCTTTTTAAAAAGAGGCTTGATTTCTGCAAATTTTAATTGATAAGGGAAAATCCCACTTTGAAAAGACTGATTAACTATCACACTTAAAGGTTCAGCAACAATTTTGCTAACACTTCTAAGTACTTTTGTAGGTATTTCATCCCAGCCTGCAGACATTTTATTTTTCATAGACAAAATTATTTTTTCAGTTTGTTTACTTGAGATTGGTTTGAAAACAAAAGGTGGAATACTGATGTCTAAGGTAAATTTTTTAAAATTATCCTGAGCATTACTTAAATCAAAATTGGGAGTATTTTTGTGTGCTACCTGAGTAAATTTTTGATTGAAATGATTAGCTATATTGAATCCATCAGAAATTATTTTATCTTGATCACTAATAATACAAAAATCATTATTCTTCTCTCTTAATCCAAGTTCAGACTTAACAACTGTCCATACAGCCTTACTTCTATTTTCTGAATTTTCTATATAGGTAGAGTTTGACAATTTTTTCGCTAAACTACACACAGTCATGAATATTTTTTTATATCTTTTAACATACTGTAAGAAAATAATATCATTTGAATTTTTAGCCATTTTGCTGAGCTCTCTTTTTTTAATACTGGATATCCTGATACCCTGAGTATCCCACTTTTTAGTACTATTAACGTTGTCACCTTTGGTTTTTGCACCTTTTAATGGAAAGCACGATTCAAAATGTAATTTGAAGTTATAAAAAAAATTATTAAAATTTGTTTGAGTGCTATTATTTAGATATATATTCCACAAAGAAGTATTCAAACTCTTCAAGAAATTGTCCATATTTGTTTTTGAAAACATCCTTTTTTTAAAAGCAGCAATAGGCTTACTTCTATTTTCTATGTCACCTTTTTTTGCATTATTACCTAATCTAATGAATAAAGCCCTGTGGCCGGACATACATAAGTCTATATTTACAAAGTTTGAAGTATCTGTTCTCATATTAAAAACAATACATGAAGCAGTTGTAGGAGTGATTCTAGTGTATTGTTTAGAGTAGTATAAATAACTGAAAGATTTAAAAAGATTTACTAATTTATTCTTTTGGATTCCTTGTTTACTAGAGACACTAACATCCACATTAAAATCTGCAGCTAAATATAAATATTTTGTTTATTTTCTTTCTTTAATAAAATAAATAGGCTTTCTAATTTTTTCAAGAAAATGTCCAAATTATTATAGTCAGGTATTCGATATAGTGAAATTACAACTAATTCTAGACTTGATACCAACAGCCCTCAAAAACCCAATCCTCAAAGTAAACACTTAAATCTTTTCTTTCTACAAAATTTAAATTAGATTTTGATAATATACAGGTTCTCCCATGTATGCCTTGCTGTCTACAATAAAACGCAGCCAAATTAAAATCATTAACACTGTTAAGTACATGCATTTGGTCAGGCTTAAGCCAGTGTTCTACTAAACAAACAATCTCTACATTTGCCTCATTTAAAAAAAGTGTTAACTCTAATAATTTAGATTGAATAACCCCCTGAATATTATAATGCATAATCCATTTAAAATTCCTATTTCTTAAATATAATAAATCTAGGTTTCCAGATTGGAAGGAGGTCGATGGTAGTGTAAAGTAGCAGAAATGGTGGGAGTAGCAATAGAGTTCAGTTAATTTGGACTTGATACACCTATTCTATTCTTAGTAACTAAAGAATTAATTTTATTCAGCTTATCTCTATCAGTTGTGGGAGTGTTCCATCCAAGATGTGGGCTGTCTGAGGGTGAATCCATACTTGATTGTTGGCAATCCTGCACTATGACTGGTGTACTAGTCAAGGAGCAGGTCATCGTTGGTATGCTGCTAGCAGATGGTATATGGTACAAGGATGACTGGTTTTCTTTGATTGAGGTTGGAACCGTAGATGGTACCAAAAGATTGTGGATAACAGTGGTGAGCTGAATAACGTTGTTGCATTGCCAATAATAATTGAGGAATTTCCTGGTGTTGAAGGGCTGGGGCGGTTATCTGCTTTAAGTATTAAGCTTTCTTGTTTCATCTTGTCATGGTTTATTGGAGTCATTGGTTCAGACATCCTTTTGGAGAAACTGTTACTGCTTTCCTGAATAAAATTACTTAGAGTAATTTTCCCTTTTCAGTTTGAGTGTAATCCATGGCGGGTGAAGTGATGTCTATGTAAATTAAACATATCTATTACTTGAACATGATTAAATTTTTGGGATGTGACCTTAATGAAATAATTTAACTTAAGAATTTCATTGCTTACTGGATGATTTGGCTTTAAGTCATATCTGTAGGGAATTGTACATATATGTAAGTTAGTTTTGTCAAATTTCCCAAGTACAGTTTCCAGATCTTGATAGACAGGGTATGGTTTCATATTATATACATCATTCCCACCACATATCAGGATTACATCTTCACCATCTTTTGGAGAGAATGCTTTTGTTATTTCTGTGAAATTTGCACCGGGCTTGACAGTTGCTGATGCTTCACATATATTATTTTGTTTACAATTATTTATTTTCTCGGCTATCCCTCTTCCATGGCTGTCTGAAAATATTTTAATTTTTTTTCCTGCCTTTAGGAACCTGTGGCATGAGTTTCTTCTGCATGCAAGAGTCTGCTTTTTGGCTGTGACCTATGTAATTAGCTAAATGTGTAAGGTCATCTTGTTTATTTGTTAGGTTAGCATTTTCTTTAATGTCAGGTGTATTCTCTATTGGCAAGTCTTTTAGAATGTCAAATTGGTTTTCATTTATACTATTTATAATTTTATTTTGATTGTAATTACTACTTATTGATTTAATTTTTAATATTTTTTGGGGTTTTTCAAACTGTTGCCAGTTTTGCATGCTATGACTCATGAGAGATTGTAATAAAGATCTACTGCAAGTATTGGCAAGAGTAAATGCAAGTAACGCTCTTTTTTTCATACATTTAAGTGCGTTAAAAGAGGGAATACAAAGATCAGAAAAGAAATTTGGAGTTGTACATCCATCTAAAATGTATTCAGCAGCTAATATTAAAAAGCTGCCACACTCATAAGAATTATCTTGACAAGGTCCTGATACTGTAATTATGTCACTTCCTGACAGTAATAAATGTTGTTCTAATTTTGTTGCAACTACTTTGGATTTTTCATTGTTTTTTCCTGGTATTGAGTCATAATGGTAAAAGAAAGACATTTTTTTGTTATAAATAAGAAGACTCCAGTGACTTCCGCTTTCTTTCTCAAAATCAGTTGATCGAGTCATTAATTGGAAGGATGATTGTATTCATATGGAGTAAGTTTAATGGGGCTAAAAATGGTTGGTGTCTTTAAGTGATTTGATAGTATGTACTATTAAAGGGCTTATAATGCAGGTTTGAGATTTAGTCCCTAAAACTATGTCACTGATCTGTTCAAAGTAACTACCTATGTGATCATCTGTCAACCATGTGGGTTTCAGTATATTATTTATTGGGTCCTTTTTATTTGATTCATTCAAACTAATAATAGCTTCCTCAAGTTTTATTTTTGTAGCTTCATAAGTTTCCTTTAATAGGGTGTTTTCTTTATTTAGAAAATGTAAAACATATGAATATATTCCAAAAAGTATAAAATTTTTAACACGAAAAGTCAGTGTGCGCAAATTGTGTAAACTGCTCTTAAAAAGTTGTGCATATTGTAATCATAGTATAAAATATTAAAATTTTTTAAGGATTTTTTCTGAGAACAAAAACTGATAAAACAGATATTTCTGAATAGAAACATAAAAAAATAATTATATTCATGACAAAAATAATGTTTTGATGTAGGATAATAACATACTACGTTATATTGTTGTAAATAAATAAAATAAAAGCGTCATTTTGAACGAACATAAATAATAATATATATATATATATATATATATATATATATATATTTTTTTTTTTTTTTTCAAGATCTTAGATTATATTGAGAATGCTAAACTAATACCATATTTTTATACATCTTATTTGATCAAATTGGATAGAAAATAAATGTTTAGGCTAGTACCTACATAAATATAGACATGGTTGTAAAATTAAAATACACTAAAAAAATGAAATATTTTACTCACTCTTAGTTCTCAAGCCTGTTTTTAGCCCTATTTTGCATTATTTGTATGTAGGATTGTTATTATTATGATTTTGAAGTGCTAGTGCTAGTGATTTTATATAAATATAATGTAATGTTGATTAGCGGTAGGACTTATTGAACAATGCCTAAAACTAATTTCCTTTTATGCACTGTCACTTCCACTAAAATATATTATATATCAATGACAATACACTATTCACTACACTACACTTTCTTTTCATTTCAATTCACTACACTTATTATGGTAAATACGAGCAGTCGAGAAAGCGTTGTGTATAAACAAAGATGGCTAAACGTAAACTGACGGCCGCTCTTATACATCATCGTTGTCACGTGACCATTGCCAAAGTACAGCATGAAATTTCCTCGAGACGGTACCAACCGAAGCAAGAAATTTCTGACTTTCTACCCAATTTTTTATTTGTTTATATCGCAATAAATAATTTATTCTTACAACTTTTTACAACAGCTTCTAATGCCCCAATACTGGCTTTTGAAAGAACACACAAACAAGGGTATACAAAGAAATTTTTTGTAAAACTACCAAAGCACCTACAAAATTGTAATTTGTTTCGTTTGCTAAAGTATTTCATTCACTGCAGACTGACAGTTTGTACACCTGATTCCGACTATTGGTTATTGTACAGTTAATGCGACAAACATCGGCCATTTTTCCTACTCCCGACCCCCCGCCGGGCAGGAATTGAACGGGAATTTCAAATTGCACGTTTTAATTTTATTCCTACGTATATAAAAATTTATAAAAACATTATTAAAAATATGAAATGTACAGAACACTCTGCATCGATTGGTACCAAGTTATCACTTGCTTTTGATAAACATATGTTTTATTGAGGTTTACAAAAGAGTATGCGACGTGCCTACTTTCACAATCGCGTATACATTTGAAAATAGCATGCACGCCAGTATTCATGATCTAGGGTTAGGAATGGTATATTAGGTTTTATATCGAATAACAAATAACTGAATTATTGCAAAACTAGTCTGGCCGCACATACCCTAAGAGTTTCGGCCAGGTATGTATGTATTACAAAATAAATAAATATACAATTATTCAAGGAACTTAAAACTAAAGATCCACAACTATACTATGATCAAAAAATTCACCAAGGGAATACATTGATGTTGCCACTAACCAGCTTAACAATTTAATTTTGAATCTATCAAACATCTTTATTTAATTTTTTGGTAATTTATTATACATTTTCAGTACAATAGTATCGTAGTTATTCGATACTATTGTTGTATAATTCTTTGACAGTCTTTGAAAAGGTATATTTAAATTATTTTTATTTCTAGTTGAATGGGAATGTATATTATGCCTAAATATTTTATGTACATTAGTTTTTACATGAATTAAAACTGTGTACATATACAAATTTATGACTGTCAAAATTCTTAGTTTGATAAATAAAGGCCTGCAATGATCTAGTGTACCTGATCCAGATATTGTCCTTATAGCCTTTTTCTGTACTAATAATACACTATTTACAAAACAAAAATGACACCTTAATAAGACACCATAAAAAACTACACTTTGAAAAAAGCAAAGTATGATGACCTTACATAGCTTTCTGGAACATGATTTCTAAGATTTTTAAATAAATAAATTACTCTTGATAGTTTACTGGTAACATAATCAATGTGGGGCTTCCATGATAACTTACTATCTATATATACACCTAAAAACTTAACATATTTTCTGCTTGAATATTTCTTAATCTGTTGGGTTTTACTATCATTTAATAGGAAATCATTTGCCCTAAACCTAGCTGCAGCTTCAGCTAATGTGTGTTGTATAGAGATTGAGAGTGTTTGGAAATCTATGTTTGTATCAAGGAAGGTAGTGTCATCTACGTACAATATTGACTGAACTCTTATTATAGATGGAAGATCATTTATCATTAAAGTAAATAGGACTGGTCCAAGGGCCGAACCCTGTCGAATACCAAATTTAACTAATTCTGTTAGGGACGTATTTTTACCGATACAAACTATTTGTTTGCGATTGGATAAGTATGACTTTACTAACTTAATGCTCACAAAACTCATACCATAGTGCCTAAGTTTATTTAACAGAACTGTGTGGTCAACAACGCAATCAAAGGCTTTACTCAGGTCACAAAATTAGGCTTGAACGAATTGCCCTTTTTCAAAAGCATCAAACACTTTTTGAATGATTCAATGATTCAATCACAGTCACAGTTGATCTACCTTTAGTAAAGCTAAACTGTGAATCCTTTATAATGTGATTTACACTCAAATAATTAGAAATTTGCAATTTTATAACAGACTCGAAGATTTTTGAAAATACAGGAACCAATGATATTGGTCTGAAGCTTGATGCACCACTTTTTAGTCCTTTTTTATAAACAGGAATTATACTCTATACAATTTAAGTTTATTTAGAAATATTCCTTCAGTTATACATCTATTGATACAATATGTGAGATGAACAACTATACAATCTATCACCCTTTTAATAAAATTACTGGACAAATCATTAATGTCTACACTATTTCATGACTTAAGGCTATTAACTAATTCTAATATCGCTTTAGGTGTTACTTCATTGAAGTAAAAAGATCTTGTGTTTTTAATAGGCCCACTACTTTCCATGAATTGTGCTGCTGTAATGTTAGAAAGTTAAATTTTTTGTGTACTTCCTCAACATATTTTACAAAAAAATTATTGAGTTCATCAGGGGAAATACAAAAAGTATCCTTCGGTTTACTTTTTGCCACACTGTTAATTATTTTCCACGCTGATTTGCATTTATTACTAGATATTTGAATATGTGATAAATTATGCTGCTTTTTAGCTAACCTAGACAGAACTGTGTTTTCTTTCTTATTCAAGACACAATAAAATAACACATTGTTTTTCATCTTTGACAAATGTGGGGTGTACCAGCAAGAGTGTTTTTTTACTTCCTTTTGTTTTATTTTGTCGACTTTGATATTTCTTTGGGACGTACACAGATTAAAGTTATTTAAAAACATTTAAATGAAACAATTAAAATTTGATTCACAGTCTGCTGAGTCTGTTAACCAGTCTATATTTGATAGAGAATCCTTAAACTGTAAAATCTTACTATCTGTTATTGGTCTGGTACTTAACATTTTTGGTTTGTCCCTATCTCCTCTTACATATACATCCAATAAGCTTAACCATACACAATCATGATCAGGAAAAGGAAACTCAGTAACATTTGATTTTATATTGTTATGACTTGATTTGTAAAAATATTAACAATGCAGGATAGACCTCTTGTGAATTTAAAATTAACACAATGAAAATTGAACTGCCTTAGAAGATTTTTATGCTCATACACTTTAAGTTTGTCTTTTAATACATCAAAATCTGCATTAATGTCACCACCTAATACAATGCTATAATTTTTTCACGTAGGCCTGCTAAATAAATTTAAAACACTTTCTAGCCTTTCTAAACAAACTGCATCGTCAACCATGGGTGGTCTATAAAGTGAGATTAAAACTAACTTAAACTTATCAATAGCAATATCTGTTACTTCAAAATTCTTTTCGCAGATGAAACAATCTAAATCTAATTTAATGCTCTCTGGAAAAAAGTTCTGAACTAACATAAATTGATATTCCTCCATGTGCATGCTGTTTTCTACAATAACTATCTATTAGGTTATAATCATCTAGGATGTTAAAAGTGACATCTTTTTCTTTACACCAGTGTTCAATTAGGCATAAAGCATGAAAATCATTTTCCATCCCAAAATCATTCAAAACTACTTGTTTATTGTTTATACTTTGTACATTCAAATAGCCTACTTTAAATGATGAGGTTAACTTACATTCTAGGATAGGCTGATCAAGGTAGATTTCTTTAAGCCTGATACAATAATTACTGGAAGGCTATTTAGTGGACAAACAAAACTGTTAAGATTTTTCTACATTTCTAAAAAATCGTTATCAGACAATGGAATAGTATCAAGTTTATGAGTGTCAATACTGTTGACTATTTCTAAGATCTTATTACTAACATATTTCTTCCTCAAAGCATTTAAATGGAGCCCTTGAGCTGTATGACATATTCGACCTAACTTAATAATATCTACATATATTACATTAGAGAAATGTTTACACACCCTTAATTATTGTTAAAATTTCTGTTTTAACAAAAAGAGGCTTGCAGTGATCCATAAGACTGTGGAGGGCTTGGTCCAGGGTTTGAATTCCCAAATGAGCTAATGGTCAGTACTTAACTCATTAAATAATGGTCACGCATAGGCCTTGTAGGCCCTTGTTAACTGAAGACTCAAGTTTTTGACAACAAAATCAAAGCCATAGAGAGGGTTATTCATAGGAGATTTGAGAAGAAGTCAAAAAGCAGGATTAAATTTCAAGTTTTAAATTATTGTTATAGCCATTAATTTCTGGCAGAATAGTAAAAGACTACTTGATGTGACAGAACCAAAATTAGTTATCTGTCATATAAAAGGTACGTTCAGAAAGTAAGTTCCGTTTCTATTTATATCCTCTGCAGCCCTGCAATCGCAGTTCCACGCATGCGCGGCAGACGCTCTGTATCAAGGAGAAGAAACGTGCGCATTTTGAGATCACTGTCAGCCACATATGCTTTGTTGTGCTTGTTTACAATGTCAGTGTTGATTGAAAATCCTGCCGCTTGTGAAATCAGATATGTGATTTGTTTTCTGAATTTAGCATTGACATCGGTTCTGAAAGTGAAACTGATTGACATTTATCGGCAAATTTGCAAGGTTTACGAACAAAATGCGATGAATGATTCAATGGTGAGAAAATGGGTCCGACAGTTCAATGAAGGACGTAATGAAGTGAATCATGAAGAACGAAGTGGGCGTCCATCTTTGACTATAAAAGAACTGGTTCACGCGATTGATGAGAAGATCAAGGAAAACCGTAAGTTTACAATTAGTGCTCTTGCTATGGAATTTCCCAAAATCTCACAATCACTAATTCATGAAATTGTTACTGAAAAACTGAAATTTCGTAAACTTTGCTCACGTTGGGTACCCACAATTCTTACTGAGCAACACAAAACACAACGGATGGGTAGTGCACTTCAGTTTTTGACCCGTTTTGATGAAGGCGGCGAAGATTTTCTGTCACAAATAGTCACAGGAGATGAAACTTGGGTTTCTTATGACACCCCTGAAACTAAGCGGCAATCAACGGAATGGAGGCACACTTCATCCCCAGCAAAGGTTAAGCCGAAACAAATCTTGACACCTCAAAAAATCATGTGGACCGGGGTTTGGGGGACAGGAAAGGCATCCTACTGATTGATTTCTTACCGCAAGGTCAAACAATAAATGCAGATGTTTACTGTGAGACACTTAGGAAATTGTGCCGCTCAATACAGAATAAGCGCCGAGGATTTCTGTTAAAAGGTGTTGTTTTTCTTCATGACAATGCACGACCACACACTGCAAATGTGACGAAAAACCTCCTACAAGGATTTGGCTGGGACATGTTTGACCATCCTCCTTACAGCCCTGACCTCGCTCCTAGCATATTTCATCTGTTCTTACATCTCAAGTCTTTCCTTAGCGGTCAACACTTCAACAATGACGAAGAGCTGAAAGAAACTTTTCCAAATGGTTGAAGACACAGGCGGCAGGCAACCTTCTATGAAGAAGGCATAGAAAAACTTGTGCCATGCTATGACAAATGCCTGCAACATTTCTTCAGTTATGTGGAAAAGTAGTTTAAGAGTTGTAGATTTTTGCGCAGTAAATGTTTTTTCTGTATTTGTACAACATTTATTTTTATTACCAAACGGAATTTACTTTCTGGATGTACCTTGTATTCATAAGGAATGTAAGCAATTAATGACACTTTAATAAATATATCCATACAATTAAAATTGCTGTGCACTTGCCTTTGATTTAGAGTTTTCTTTAAATTTCTTCTTCAACAACTTTTCCACTTTATTCAGAACATTATTTTTGTTAGCAAAATGTAACCCACCGCATATTCTGACAATCACAACATTTGGAACTGATACAGCCTGAAAATAATACATATTTGAAATAATTACCAAGTTTTGTTCAAAAGGTATGAACCAAACACCAATTTGTATTTTAAACAATGAAAAATATACTAAAAGAAAAAAATACCCACCAAAATATAGGCAGACCAGTGAGCATATATAGTGGGTACTATAAGTTTTCATAAAAGAAACTAAGAAATTGGTGCATCGAACAAGTAAAACTGATGTCTCTGTATTTCATGATTATCATGATATTATCCTGTTAAGTTTCACTTGGTGTGTGAGATTACTCCAGAAAGTGGTATTAATTCCACAACATCATGCACTTTAATAACTATTTATCCAACACTTCCCTAACAACATTAAAAATAATGCTTGCATTACAAATATATCATCATCTCTACAAAGTTACACAACTGAAATGTAACTATTTGATTAGTACACCAATTTCTACACTATTAAGTTTTAGTATTACTAACTTACTTACTTCTTGCAGTCATCCTGTAGAACTTGGAAAGGCATGGAACCTGTCAATCTTCTTATTAATCATCTTCCTACTTATAATCTGAGACAATTACTCACCTTCGCTATGGGATTGCAGTGTGGGGAGGAACGACAATGGGAAACTTGCAGCGAGTACTTGTTTAACAAAAACGAGCGGTTAGAAGCCTTAAAGGTCTGGAACCAAGAGCATCCTGTAGAGAGGCCTTCCAGGAACACAAAATTATGACAGTAATCAACCTCTATATCCTAGAAGTAGTCTCCTATGCTCACATCAAAATGCCAACAACAGTGAGAAGCGGAGTACAAATTCACCAATACAACACAAGACATGCTACCAACTACTGCCTTCCAGTACATACCCACGCCTCAACGGAAAAGAAACCAAGCTACATCGGTGCGAAGATCTGGAATGCACTACCAGAAGCCCTCAAAAGTGTAGACAGACAGCGGTTTAGAAAAGATCTGCGAGCCTGGCTGTATTTTTTAAACCTATTATGATGAACACAGTGTTTGGTTACACACTGATGGGCAACGCTTCTTGTGTTGAGTCCGAGACAGTGACTCAGGAATCATCCAATCTCACTACCATGTTGTGTATTAGTAATCTTGAACTTCACAACAGCATACAACGCTTCTGGCAGCAAGAAAATCCCCCTAGTTATACTAAAATAACGCATGAAGAAACTTTATGTGAGAATCACTTTGTACGTACACATGTTAGGGACTCTACTGGTATATATTGCGTTAGGTTACCATTCAGGTCTGATCACCCCCCTCTAGGTGATTCTGTCGTTGCAGCTAAACAAAGATTCTCTTTACTTGAAAAACGGTTTCAAAACCAACCAGAATTTAAAACTGCTTATGTAGCATTTATGTCAAACTACTTAAATCACATGAGCCTGTGAGAAAGTCCCTCTAACAGCTCAATCTCATTACTATCTTCCTCACCATGGTGTACTTAAATCATCCAGTTCCACAACCAAGTTGAGAACGGTTTTTGATGCCTCAAACAAAACTTCAACTAATGTGTCTCTCAATGATATTTTAATGACAGGAGAATTTAATTACAAACCAACATAGTAGATACAGTTTTTAACTTCAGACGTCATAATGTTGTATTCACATGTGATATTCGCGAAATGTACATCCATATTCATTCAGATGACCAGTGTTATCAACTCATTTTATGGCGAGAAGTTACAAATCAGCCTGTCAAGACATACCAATTAACAACAGTCACATTTGGATGGAGCTGCTCACCTTTCTTGGCACTGAGGACTCTTCGACAGCTCTCGGAAGATGAAAAAACAGATTACTCGCAAGCTCCAGAAGTCCTTCATAGCTCTACTTACGTCGATGACATCATCGTCGGTCATGAAGATGAAGAGAAGGGCTCTTGTCTTCAGACCCAGCTCATCAAGTTGCTAAAAAAGGGTGGCTTTGAATTAAGAAAATGGACATCAAATTCAAGAAGCTGATAGATTCTTTTCCTACTCACCTACATGAAGTACCTACATTTGTAAGCTCATCTGATGAACCTTATTTTAGTATTATTGGTCTCAATTGGTCACCTTTGTTAGATACATTTTTCTTTAATGTTCAACTCGATAACTCACAATATTTCACAAAGAGAAATATCTTATCAGCAATTGCTAAAATTAGTCACGACCCTTGTGGATTTCTCTCAGCAGTTACCATGTGGGCAAAGCTCTTTATGCAGCTGCTATGGACAAAGGGATATACTTGGGACGAAATCTTACCGTCTGAAATATTGAATGTCTGGAGCTCATTCACGTCTCAGTTATCCGCCTTAACTGACATTCGCATTCCAAGATCTCTGTAACTAAGTCACCATTGTACTATTGTAGTGCATGGTTTCTAGGATGCATCTGAACATGGATACAGTGCCGCCATATACCTACGTTGCTCATTAAACAATGGTAATATTGTTGTTCGCTAGTTTATCTCTAAAACTTGTGTAGCTCCTCTTAAAAAAGTGTCACTACCCAGACTTGAACTCTGTGGTGCCCACTTGTTGGCAACATTAATTTCTTACAGTTTCTCACTTTTGACTCCTCACTACTCGATCCAAAATACTTATGGTTGGTCCGACTCTACTATAGTCCTTACTTGGCTACAGACACCTCCCTACCGACTGAATACATATGTTGCCAATCGTGTAGCCGAAATACAAGAATTGATTCCCTCCCAAATTTGGTATCATGTTAAAAGTGGTGAAAATCCAGCAGATTGTGCCTCAAGAGGAATTATGCCTGAAGAACTCAAAGAACATCTTCTCTGGTGGACAGGACCTAGTTGGCTTCAAGAACCCTCAACTTGCTGGCCTGACTCATCCTTCACTTCAATACATGAAGATGACCTTGAGGAATCAAAACCGAAAGGAATAACTGTATTAATCTCCTCTAAAGAAGAAACACCTCCATTAAACTTTGTTCACAGATTTTCTTCGTGGACTAAACTACTGAGAGTTCTTGCTTACGTCTTACACTTTTCTGCTATTCTAATGCACAAAGAAAATAAGAACGGACCATTGACTACTTTAGAATTGAAAACATTGAACTTAGGTTATTTAAATTACTTCAACAAGAAAAGTTTTCTGAAGATATTAAGTTACTACAACAAAACAAAATATGCTCTCTTAAAATACAGCAACTTGCACCTTTCTTGGACGAGCATGGAATAATTAGGGTAGGAGGAAGATTGAAACATTCATCTTTAAACTATGAAACAAAACACCCTGTATTATTGCCGAAGACACATAATCTTGTTAACTTATTTGTTGATCATTATCATGTAAAATATCTCCATGCTCCACCTCAACTTCTACAATCTTTACTAGCTCAAGAAGTTTGGATTTTATCTTCTCGAAGTCTAATCTGTTCTAGGACTCACCGATGTGTGAAATGTTTTCGATCCAAACCAGTAAATCAAACACCACTAATGGCTGATCTTCCATCACCTCGTGCGACTCCTTCACGTCCTTTTTTAGAAACTGGAATTGATTTCTGTGGACCATTCACTGCTAAAGCACAAAACCTAAGATCAATTCGTTTATTTAAGCTGTATGTTTGTATATTTGTTTGCTTCTCCACCAAGGCTGAGCATTTTGAAATAGTAACAGAACTTACCTCAGCTGCTTTCATTGCTGCTTTGTCTAGATTTACTTCACGACGTGGTTTATGCAAAAATATCTATTGTGACAATGGTACAAATTTCACAGGTGCTAACAATATTCTTAAAACCACAGTTAATTCCTTTTTAAAAGATAAAGATAACCAGCACGACATTACCAACTTTTTGACTCAATGCTCAATTAATTTTCACTTCAACCCCCCTTTTGCTCCCCATCAAGGAGGTATCTGGGAGGCTGCTGTTAAAAGCATGAAGTATCATCTACGAAGAGTAGTAGGAGACAGCATTGACTATTGAAGAATACAACACAATTGTTACCAAGATTGAAGCCATTCTAAATTCTCTACCTCTTATACCTATGTCCTCAGATCCTTCGGACTTTAGTGCCTTAACCCCTGGCCATTTTTTGATTGGGACTTCTTTAACTGCCGTTCCCGAAGAAAATTTCTTCGATTCTTCAGCTGGACTGCTAAAACGATGGCAGAGACTTCAAGCCTTTACTCAACACATATGGTGCCGCTGGATGAAGGATTATCTCCATACTCTCCAATCAAGAATCAAGTGGAATAAACCACAATCTAACCTCAAGGTTGGAGACCTTGTCTTAGTTCGAGATGTTTTAACTTCACCTCTCTCCTGGCCATTAGCCCGCATCACTGCTGTTCATCCAGGAGCAGATGGTACAGTAAGGGTAGTGACTCTACAACGCAGAATGGCTCTCTAGTTCGCCCTGTAGTCAAAGTGTTTCCTTTGCCTGCGAACGAAGCTTAAGTTATTACGGGCCCACAATTACAATATCATGTCAATTATTTTCATTTCCGTTTTCCTTTATTCCAGAAACAGAAGAGTTTTTCTTTTTTTCCTTTTCTTACAAGTTCTTTGAAAGTTTTGTTGAACCAGTTGGTTCAAGGGGCCCGGCATGTTCAATACTTAACAAAAATATTATTCTTTTCTTAATCATTTATACAAGTAGTACGGTTTATTTTCCCTTTATCAGCACCAGTCGGTAACAAACCTTTCAAGCTAAGTTAAAAGAACACACCGCAGCCAGTGCCTCTGTACAAAGTTCATTCTTCGTAACGGTTGGACACTTGTCGTGTGTCGTCTCGTTCACGGTCGGTCTCCACTGTGTAAGTCAAGTGATTGCTCGGACGGCGTTCGCGTTTGCGGCGTTTGTCGACTTCTCGCTCTTCTTCGGTCACTGTACAGGAGAAGTGGTCCTCCATCATCTCATCTCATCTTTACCACCTCAAGGTAACACAAATATTATACAGTAATCATGTAAAAAAAAGTGTAACCATAGTACCTCAAATTGATGGAATTTTACAATAATTCGTCTTTTAACAAAGTTCTTAACAATCTAAAATGTGTAGTAATTCATAAAGCAGAAGAATGTCTCCAATATCATCTTCAGAAGTAATATCATTGCTATCATCTCACATAAACTCATCATAATAATTACTATACTCATTGAATAAATATATGTTATCGTGCATATAAAGATCAACTTCACTGTTTTTCAAATCACCATAAACTTTTATCATGTTTACATATACAAGTACCGTAATGACAACATAAAAACAATTACACGTCAAATCAGTTACCTGATATAAGAAATAACCTGATACAACACACTAATACCAACGTGAAATATTGCGTAGTCCTTACGATAACAAAACATTATTCGCCATCTGAATTTGTGCTGCTATCTAGCAGTTAATGATCAAATGAAGTCAGTAATGCAGTTGAGCGAGATTGTCTTGTGATGGCATGATAGTGGTTACCTTTTTTGTGGTGTGACACTCTCATCTTGGAATGTCAATGTGTTGATCATAATCATAATAAACATATTTGAAGTAATATAAGCAAACTTTGAAAGAATGTCACAATATGTTAAAATAGCCTTTCAATTCCCATTTGGAACGTAGCTTGGATCTATGACTGGAGTGCATTAGCAAGCCAACGATAAAATAATCATTAAAAGTCCCAATAAGTTATAAATTTAAATATTTTGCAATTCCTAATAACATAAATGACTTCGGATATATAAAATACTTTTTTTCTGATCCTTATTCATTAAAACTGGCTGAAGTGAGTAAATCATGAGTCCACAGCCAATGGGATTACTGTCATAGTTATCAGGCATTTAATTTAGTTTATAAGTAATCCCAACTAATCTAATTTTTTATTTACATTAACAGTACTCAAATATCAATATCTCACCGGGAAACCTGAATTACCATAAAGCTCTTCTCGATCCACAGCATATTTCAGAAGTTTAGTGAATTTGGTAAGGAATTCTTCACCAATATCTGTCAACACTTGAAGCGAAGACTGCATTGCGCCTACAAAATATTTGATGCTTAGTAAAATGAGCCAAAGATAGTGCATCTGTAAACATTTTAATGACCTGCATTACATTATGAATCATCTTGACAACTTAATTTTGAGCGTACATTGAATTTTACTGAATTTTAGATACAAACCTTTTAGCAAAGAATACATTTTTTAATTTTAAATAAACTTTGTGATTTAATTACTATACAAGATTGTGACAAAAACTAAATTCTGGATTCTAATACGTAATGATCAATTTATTATTAGTCAATATTTATATTTAAAATTATTAGGTACATATATATGTTTATTTTACTTGCTTCCCGCAAATAATCACTTTTATTACTTTCACATTTTGTATGTGAAATGAGCTACAACGGGATACAATTCTTTACAATATAATATCAAATTAACCTAAAAAACATTATTAAATCAATATAAGGTTTCAACATAATATTCACAGAGCACAGTTATTTTCTTTATCAGTTTAAACCTTTTTCCCCCCTCCTTTAAAACTCTCGAAATTACGTTGCAAAAGAAATGTTATTTTAGAAACCATAACATTTTGAACATAACAAAAGATTTTAAAACATAAATGTAGTTATATATTGATGAAAAAGTCAGTATCACAAGATTAGTGATTATTTTGTTGATGGCTATTCTGTAGTATATATTTTCAATTATTTATATTTCATGACAATATATATTCTTACTTTACAAGATATTCGCCCATATCTTGACAATCGGCGTCTTATGAATAAATAAATAAATAAAACAAATAATGAGTTTGTAATAAATGAACAACTCACTGTCAAAACCAGCATGTGCACAAAGAGTTCCTACAGTCTTATATAGCACTTCTTTTGTTACTTCTCTTCCTAAAGGTGTTATAATTATTGGATCGCCCCGAGTGAATGGACTGTAAATAAACAATAAAACAAGAATGAAAAATAATATCGGAGTGATTTAGGAAGTTACAACATTTCAGAAAATGAATATATCCTACTATATATCATTTTAAATATTGTCATAAGGCCTAACGACTCACAAAACTAATACTTAATTTAAATTGAGCCTCATTTATATTTAGTCAATTGTTAATTTGTAATTTAAAACTTCATATAAATAGTTTTTATAGTTAAAACATTACATGCTGGAAGGTTTTACCATTAGAAACTGTTAGACTATACAAACAAACAGACTGCCCAAGCCAATGCATTTGCTGTAAACACATGCATATGCTGCTATCTACCAGTGATTTGTTTCGACTAAGCGCTCAAATGACTATTTGGCGTACTATTAGCTCTTTTATTTGTCACTTCAGCGTCTGCTTGTGTGTGCGTGTGCGTGTGTGTGTGTGTCTGTGTCTGTGTGTGTGAGTGAGAGAGAGAGTGAGAGAGAGAGTGAGAGAGAGAGTGAGAGGGGGAGAGAGAGAGGGGAGAGAGAGAGAGAGGGGGAGAGAGAGAGAGGGGGAGGGAGAGAGGGAGGGAGGGAGAGAGAGAGGGGGAGGGAGGGAGGGAGGGAGGGAGGGAGGGAGGGAGGGAGGGAGGGAGGGAGGGAGGGAGGGAGGGAGGGAGGGAGGGAGGGAGGGAGGGAGGGAGGGAGGGAGGGAGGGAGGGAGGGAGGGAGGGAGGGAGGGAGGGAGGGAGGGAGGGAGGGAGGGAGGGAGGGAGGGAGGGAGGGAGGGAGGGAGGGAGGGAGGGAGGGAGGGAGGGAGGGAGGGAGGGAGGGAGGGAGGGAGGGAGGGAGGGAGGGAGGGAGGGAGGGAGGGAGGGAGGGAGGGAGGGAGGGAGGGAGGGAGGGAGGGAGGGAGGGAGGGAGGGAGGGAGGGAGGGAGGGAGGGAGGGAGGGAGGGAGGGAGGGAGGGAGGGAGGGAGGGAGGGAGGGAGGGAGGGAGGGAGGGAGGGAGGGAGGGAGGGGGTGGGTGGGTGGGTGGGAGGGAGGGGGAGGGAGAGAGAGAGAGAGAGAGAGAGAGAGAGAGAGAGAGAGAGGGGGGGGGGCACTATCTGTGAAAACCTAATAAAACCAATTTCACTGAACAGAAAACCTGGTTTCACAAGACCCATAAGAGTGGGCAATCTTCTTGTTTCTTAAGTCAATGGATTTATGTACAAATGAAATGTCACACGAGTTTAGTAAAATATAAATACAAGAAAGGTTCAAAACTTAAGATGATCAAATCTGGTAAACTACATTACCATAATATTTGACATTTGTACTATACTTATATTGTATGAAATTTGTGTTATATGACATTTCATTTGTATAGACGATCCAGTTGTTGTATGGACATCTTTCAGAGAAACTTGCTCAAAAATGCATAGGTAATAATTTTAACAACTGGATTTTACTAGTTAACTGTTTTAATATGTTTGTTACAAGTATGGTCATTCGCTCTTCAAACACCTGCAGATTAATTCACTATTCAGATATGAGATGCCGATACAGCTTGTCCGTATTTAAGGCCAAATTTGAATGATTACTTGAGTGTAGGATGAGTATGAATGACCTATGTAGTCTTATAGTAACATACACAACTGAGTTCAACAAGTGATGTAATCACTTGTTCAATCCCAGCTTCATGTGCAAAAGATTCTCAGTTCAATCCCAATCAGTCATAATAAATTTTGAGTGGGATCAGCTTTTAACCACCGGCTGTTCATTTGTCATTGGGCTATTAATTAATGACACTTTCTAAGGAATGGTCAGGACTAAAGCTCATCTGCACATTGTTACAAACATACATGTAGATTCACTCATCTACACTCAACAAACTCATTCGAATCCATATTCCCCGTATCTTGACGATCGGCGTCTTATGAATAAATAAAATAAAAGTTAGCTCAGAAACGACTATTAATAGCCCCATAACCAGGGCAACTACAAGACCTACAGCTTTACCTGGAATCTGAACCTTATAGTACTAGTCTGATTTTTCAGCTAATTGACAAGCCTGATACTCGGTTTCCTTCCCTAAATAACATTCGGACCCTACTACCACCCCAACATAGACACCACAAACTTTTTTAGTAGTGTTCACGTCAATGGCAAGCATTGAGCGGATGCCCATTGGTATTAAGAGGACCGAGGATAGGCCCTATCACATACACTAATTTATACACTTAGCTGTTAGTGACAATTTCTACACAAAGTCTCCAAGTAGCTGGGTTACAGCACTGTGCCACTAGTGCTCACAAAAATGTCACTAGAATCGCTAGAAATTATTGTCTCATTGTGTTAAAAATTTAATATGAATAGTACTAAATGGATTTATCATCTAAGTTAAAATTTCTCTTTAGCAACTGGCTTTCTATCAATTGCTAGTTCTCAGGGATCACATCCCTGTGCATGAACATGTACACTACGTTGTCCAAGGCATTAGCTACATAACCACCATGCAGACAAACCATCAATATCTCTGCTATTAAATAATAGATTCCTGGCCAAGTGTCATCTAACAAAACCTTAAACTACTTGTTTACAATTGGTCCTGAACCAGACTTATTCAGTTGGAGTTTCGATTGTTAGTAAGTTGTGTCTAATGAGAATAACCTTAACATGAAATTATACCATATATTTACCTGTCTTCTTTTGAAATATATTGCCGTGGAAAAGATTCTTGACATTTTATCATACGTTCTGGCGGCTTTGGAAGAAGGGGGACGTCTTTGATGTCTTTGGAAGCTTCTTCTTCCTAAAGTAAAATAATGTAGATTTGGTTTTATATTCACAGTTCTTAGGTAGAGCAAATTTTCATCTACTACAAAATAAAATATTTCCAAAATTACACTAATTATAAAATTAATAGTAACACGTTTCATACTAATTTGAAATTCATGTTTATAGTTTATGATTTTTGTAAGGATTGATCATATAATAGAGCTAAATAAGTTATTATTCTTCAAGCTCTTTCCTTACTGTCCGTACTTATAATTTAATGTTATAGATGAATAAAACACTCCAGTAATTATAGTTTTTTATTTTGTAAGGCCTTTCAGAAACAATATTGGTAAGATTGTAACATCATTACCTAAAGGCCTTACGAAGTAAAAAAAACTATAATTACTGGAGCATTTGATTCTACTATAACATTAAATAAGTTATACTTAAAATAGACATAAATTTTGCATTAAAAACCTAAACTCTACAAAAGCCAATAAGGATGGGTAGCAATGTGACTTTCTAAATCAGACATGATGGAGAAACAGTTTTTTAGCTCTTTATATGATTATCTTTAGGATCAGTCATGAAAGAGGAGGTTAATTTTGATGAGTCTTGGATTTATTTGGAGGGAATGATAATCACTCTTATTTTGTCATCCCACCTAACATTTATTTGGGATAATGAGAGCCTTGAAAGGAGGAATGAAAGATGATAAGGTAAAGTACTTTGTAATTTAAATTTTCGTTGATTTGGGTTTTTACTTTCCTGCATTTTTGGCTAGAAAGAACAAAATTTGGTTTCATATATTAAAGGCCAAAAATAACAATACAGGTGAAAACACAGTAATTAAGATTCTAAAGTGTACTGTTAAATTCACTAACCTTTGACACAGCAAGCCTAATCAGTTCGGTCACTTGTCTTGCATGTTTAATTAACTGTATTGTATATAAAACATTTCCTTCCATTGCACTATGTTCTGGACCCAATCTGCAAATAACAAATGTTTAACATATTTATTGAAAAAAAAAACTTGTTTGTACTGTTTTAACCCAGTCAAAACTTGAATATTCTGCCCCCTTAGTATCATATTAAATCAGATGGTTTGCCCAGTTACAACAACAGTGTTTATATTAAAAGCGCCAAAGAACATGTTGTCTTTGTTTTAAGTTGGACAGAGGACAATGCATTCTCCGATAGTTAAGAAAGCATTTTAATCTATTACTCCTACTCCAGGACCCGAAAGATTAGTTGCACCAGTGCCACTCTTTGGTTGATTGATTTTTTCTCTTCACGTGATTTTGAAATCAAAATACACCATGACTATAGGTGCCTACCTGAAAAAAGGTGGGTTGTGTTTAGAAGACAGCAGTGGCGCAGCGAGGGGGGGGTTTTGGGGGTTGAAACCCCCCCCAGAGCTCAGCGTTTTTTTTTTAGAAAAAATATTTTAATGAGTCAAATTTATTAAACTAGTATTATGGGGACGGATGACTCACAAACAAAACGTCAACCTATTCACAGAATAGAGTTTACAATTGAGTCGGCTGGGTGGGTGGTGTGGCGAGTATAGGTGCGTAGGTATAAAATGTTTTTTCGGATTGGCAACACTGCATCGCAGGAGACAGAGCGTGCATGCGCCGCAGTGGTGGTTTGACCTAACGCATGAACGATGAACGAATCTGCGTCACTTAGGTGTCACTATGTTTAGGTTTAGGCTTGTTCGGGAGTGACTATCATTCTCATAAGTGCTGTGGCTGCTAGTAGGCAGAAGCACAAATGGATATTAGGAGATTCTTCAGCCAGAGTGTGGATGCTTCTGCATCAAAGGAATCTTCAACATTAACGTGTGCAGGTAAACGTAATCTTCCATTTTTCTTATAGCCTATATTTGGCCGCATTGTGTATGAACTACTGTTAAAAGAGTACTTAGTGATAAATTATTATAAAACTGTTACACAGTTTTTACAGTAGTTTCACAGTTACACACGTTAGAGATAAATTAAATAATTTTTAAACCTAAAATTAGTTTCTTTGTATTGTATTGTTGTAGATGTGAACAAGAAAACTCCAGATTTGGAAAACATGGAAGACAAAGATGGGCCAAGTGCTAGTGCCGTGACAGCTAAAAAGCCAAGAATAGAAAAGGATATTTCATCAGCCCCCACTGTTGTACAAGTAATGGGCTCTACAACAACTTTTGAATACGATATTGGCCTATACATTGGAAAACAGGTAATAATCAATTGTGTATGAATTTAATTGTTGTCTAAGTTTGATCACGCTCGCGTGCCTGTGCGCGCATATTAATTCTTTTTCAGGTCCCTCCATATAATAATGGAAGTAGTAGTAATAAACGCGATAAACCTATTGCAATGGGCAGTCACTACCAATGAGAAAAATTTTATCTGTGCCTGGTTTACAACTCAACCTACTTTTGTGGTGAAGGGGGGGGGATGAGTATGAGTTAAGTGATGTACTATAAAACAAATTTAAATTAAATTTTGTGTTACAAATCACTCAATTTAAAACAAATACTTTCAACAGTTTTTAGTAGGCCCCCTAATAAAGAAAAAATTAATAACACATTTTTAAAATGGTTTGTTGTCGTTATCCATCTCATTTGTGGGTTATTACAGTGTTTAATTATTTTCTGTTCATTTCAGATTGATGCCAGCACTAGGAAACAACTTCTTCTAAACCCTTGGACACCTACCTTGAGTAACACATTTCTGTCGTCTGGGCCAAGAAACTTGAAGTTTGTTGCAAAATGGTGTGGAGAGTGGGATTGGCTCATATATTCACTATCCCAAGACGGAGCATATTGTAAGTTCTGTGCTTTATTTTGTACTACTGTTGGAAAACAAAGATCGTGTCCTGGAAAACTAGTAAAGGTTCCATTCAAAAACTGGAAAGATGCCAGGGAAGTTTTTCGGGAGCATGAAAAGGCAAAATATTATTCTGATTGTCTTAAAACAGCAGGCACATTTGTAGCTACAACAAACGAAACCATCCCGAGTATTGACAAGGTGTTAGATGCAGGTCATGCTGCACAAGTAAACAAGAACAGAGAGCAATTAAACCAATTATATCTACAGCGATATTTCTTGCAAGAAAAGGGTTATCATTCCGTGGACACAGGGACTCTGGACCTGTTTTGCTCAACGAGCCTAGTGAAAGAGGAGAGGGAAATTTTAAATCCTTATTGAGATTCAGGGTTCAATCTGGTGATTCTGTCTTGCAAAATCACTTGGAGAATGCAGGAGCAAATGCAACTTACACAAGCTGGCAAATACAGAACGAGATAATCACATCCATGAACACAATTATTTTGACAAAGCTAGTTGAGAAAGTTAAGGATGCTCAGTGGTTTTCTATTCTTGTTGACGAAACAACAGATGTAGGAACTATAGCTCAAATGACATTCTGTGTTAGATTTGTAGAAAATGAAAAAGTTCACGAAGAATTTTTACAATTCATTCTTGTCACTGACATGACTGGAAAAGGTTTGGCTGACGTAATATGCAAAACTATAAACGATCTAAGTCTTCAAGCTCAATTTATGGTAGGTCAAGGTTACGATGGCGCAGGGGCTATGAGTGGCCATATGAATGGTGTTCAAGCTATTATAAAGGAAAAGTACCCTAAAGCCTTATATGTTCATTGTAGCTCACACTGCTTGAATCTTTGCATTTCAGAAGGTTGTTCTGTTCAAGGAGTGCGAAACTGCATGGGTACAATTGAGAGTGCATACAACTTTTTTAACACACCAAAAAGGCAAACAATTCTATCGGCACAGATTGAAAAAATGGACAATGACCAACGAAAGAAAGAAAAGCTGAAAAGAATGTGTCCAACTCGATGGGTTGAACGTCATGATTCTGTTCAATCTTTTGTGGAGTTACTCCGCCCTATACTGGCAGCGCTGGATGAAATCAAAACCTGGAGTGATAAAAAAACAGCTATTGACGCTCAGCTTCTCCAGTGTGCAACTGAGAAATGTGATTTTTTTATCAGCCTCTTTTCTATTGAGTATGTGTTTTCACTGACATTACCTCTGAGTGTGTATCTACAGAAAGAAGACCTTGATCTTTCGGCTGCCATGAAGACTGCTATGACAGTAAAAAATAAGTTAGCTGAGGATAGAAAAGAGGCAATCCAAACCTTTGCACCGATTTTTCAGAAAGCAAGTGAGCTCTGTGCAGATCTCGAGATACCTGTAGTCAAACCAAGAATGACAGGGCGGCAGACAATGAGGGACAATGTACCAGCTGACTCTGTTGATGATTACTTTAGGAGATCATTGTTCATCCCATTTATTGAGAACACGGTTGAGGCGTTTGGGCAAAAGTTTGAAACGCACAGTGAAATACTTTCCAAATTCCAAACAATATTACAGCAACCCAATAAAGAATGTGACATCTCAGACGATATTCAGAATGTGGCGGAATTTTATGATCTAGAAACGACAGGAATAAATGGGGAAGTCATAATATGGCAGGAAATAGTAAAGGAAAGGAAGCCAAAAAATGCAGTTGAGGCTTTGCAACACTGCAATGCTGGTCTCACTCCCACAGTCTATTCCCTTCTTTCTATATTAGCAACAATACCAGTAACGACATGCACAGCAGAGAGGTCGTTTTCCTCCCTAAAATTGCTGAAAACATACTTGAGGAACAGAACATCAGAGGAACGGCTTAATGGGCTGGCTTCAGCCTTTATTCATCCAAGGATTCCAATAACAGAGGACGAAATTATAGATGAGCTGGCCAAAAAATCTCGAAGAATTAATATTACTTTGTAACCTTTATGAATAAAAGTTTGTGATTTTAATAACGGTTTCATTAATTTCAAAAGAATTATTGTGTTTTTAATTACTAATTACATATTACATTAAATCATTTAGCAGTATACTATAATTTTGTGTTGATGCTCTTTAAAATTTCTGTATATTATTATAAAATAGTTCTAAGTTTAATCTGTTTTACTTAAATGAATTTACTATTACTTATTGACGAGTGTAAGGATTAAAAAATAGCTCTCAGAAAGCTGTAAAACTCACAATTTTGAACCATTTATGTCAAAAGTTTTCTGGTGGGGGGACCCCGCTTTTCCTGGGGGGTATTCCATACCCCCCAGACCTCCTGGTATTAGTGGCCCATAAAAACCCCCCCAGACTTAATTCCTGGCTGCGCCCCTGGAAGACAGGACGTTTAGACTGCAGCAGGGGTTAGTTCCAGCTGTACCTCTGGTAACAGATGCTGATCACTTTACTACTTGATGAAGGACATATGCAAAGTAGATTTTTTTTCTTATTTGTAGATATACATGAAATCATATTGTTTATTGTCCATGGATATTGTTTATTGTGACGAATGAATATATTGCTTATAAATATGCTTATTGTATACGTATATGAACATAGTCACATCTTATATCTAAATTTTTTCTTAATACAGTACGAATAATGTCAATATCTAAAAAAAATGCAGTGTATGGTTTAAAAAAGGATAAAAGGTTAATATAGTAAAATTTTAAATACTCAAAAATTAAACCTGAAATACATTTAAAACACAGCTAAATACAGAAAATAAATTTTATTACACCTAAATACACATAAAATACAAATTGTTCACCATTATAAATTAATTGACAATGAAATATACAATATACCTAAACCTGAGTTTTATAATAACACACAATGATTCTTAATACAAATATAGAAAAAGAGAATAAAGCTTATTATATATTAAATATTTGTACAGGTCTTTATATGAACAGATTTATGCTTTAAAGAATATACTGGGGATATCAATATTCTTGCTGTTACACTTTTATGCAGAAGACACCTAGCACTTTGTTGAGCATAAATATGTAATACATTTTTCAATCATATTGTTTAATTAAATAAAAACTGTACTGCTATTGGCAATAAATAATCACTACTTACGTAATAAGCTGATCATTATCATCATCTGGCTGTGGCTGTTTGACTTTTGGGATCTCAGGTTTAATGGCACTCAGTATCACTAGTTTTCCTATCTCTTTTGGTACAATTTTATCCCATTCAGCATTAGTTGATCCACGGATATCTCCCCACAGTTCCATACTGTGTGACAGTTTATTTTTTGTTTTCGTTAAAGTGGAGTGCACAATCTACTGAAAAAAATATTTATACTTAGGTTTAGTTGTCTTACAACTAACTATACAACAAATTAGAATGATAAAATGGCACTTCATTTCTACTTTCATTTTGATACATAGGACCAGGGTAAATATTGTTAGAGGTCAGATTCCGTTATGGCCCCCAAATATAAACTATATTTTATATAACTGTAATCGTGTAACCTGACCTACCTACCTACGTTAGAGAATAGGTATTTGGTAGTTACACAATCAGCGCAATATTGAATTGCGACATCTGTTTCTCTCTTCTTTGTGGTATAACTATATTTTACATGTTACTCTAACTTGAAAATATAAGTCCTTCATGAATTCCAAGAGGAAATTGCAATTAATTTTTGGCTACAGTATTATGTATTTCTTAAATCAGTAAACAATGTGGTAAAATTGTTCAGCCTCGAGGCGCGTTTATTCCAATTTATAGTGCTAAACTATGTAGTTTTTTCTTACATCTGCTTTCTAATACGATCCTTATCCTATATTATACAGATATGCGATATACAATAATTACATTACATGATATTTTAAACATTAAATACATTACGTACCTACCTGCCCACCATAACCTAACCTTTTTTTTTCTGCATATCATGCCCTTTTACTGAAACTAATTCATCATCCTCTGACATAAACCAATCAGAAACCAATCAATTTGTTGTAAATCTTTCTAAAAAAGATTTGACAGATTGTGAGTTGAACTTATTAAACAAAGGTCTTAACTTTTCTGTGTCAAATACGCACTTTTCAAATGTTGACATGGTTATGCCAATTGATTCAGCTGCTAATTTATTACCTCCTGAACACAAAGATTACTATCGTTCCTTGATCCGTAAAACATTGGAAAACTCAAAACAACCTAAAAATAACTTAACTCTTACAGAGCTGAAAGCTCTTAAATCATTAAAAACGGATGAGACCATAGTTATTGTTCCTGCTGATAAAGGAAAAGTTACTGTCATTTTAGAAAAAGAAGATTATGATAGTAAAATTAAAAAGCTCATTAATTGTGATGAATACATTTCACTAAACAAGGATCCTACAGTTAAAATTTAAAAAGATATAAAACGTGTACTTAAAAATTACGAAAATGAAATTGGTAAACCTCTTGTTCTTAAGTTAAGTCCACAACATTCAAAACCACCTCATTTTTATGGACTACCAAAACTTCATAAGGACCTAATTCCTCTAAGGCCAATAGTTAGTTCCATAGATTCTCCATCGTACAAGTTGTCTAAATATTTGTTACCAATCATAAATCCGTTGTTTGGACAAGCTCAATCTTACATTAAAATCTCTGAAGATTTTATTACCAAAATCAAAGAAGTTGCTGTTACATCCAGTGACATTATGGTTAGTTATGACGTCAATAGTCTATTTACAAATGTACCTGTCCCTGAAGCATTAAATTTGATTAAAACACTCCTAAAAAATGAAAATAGTCTTAAAACAAGAACAAACCTCTCTGTCGATTGTATAATGGAACTACTCACTGTATGTGTAAACCATAATTATTTTCAAATAGAAAAAAAATTTTACAATCAAGTTTCAGGTCTACCTATGGGTGGTGTACTCAGTCCTATAATTAGTAATATTTTTATAGATCACTTTGAAAACATTGTTTTTGAAGATTGGAAAAATATGAAACCCAAAATTTGGTTGAGGTATATTGATGATATCTTTTGTGTTTGGGAAGAAAAATTGAACATACAGAATGAATTTTTAACGTATATAAATAAAATAAGACCGACAATAAAATTCACTATTGAAAATGAAGTTAATGGAGAAATTCCTTTTCTGGACGTTTTAATTACTAAGACAAATGATAACAAAATTAAGACTTCTCTTCTTCACAAAAAAACTTTCAGTGGACAGTATCTAAATTATAATTCAAACCATCCTCAACATGTTAAAATTGGTCTTGTACAAAGTTTATTTAAAAGGATTGATACGTTTGTCACAGATAAGAATGACAAAATACTCGAAGAAAAAGATACTACAGATCTGTTGATTAAAAATGATTATCCTAGAGGAATTATTGAAAAAGCAAAAAGAAAAAAACAAAAGCTTTACTATAAATAAAAATTATGAACAACAGAAACCTCTAACAACAGTTACGATTCCATATGTCAAAGGAATATCTGAAAAAATTCGTAAAGTTAATTCAAAATTTAACATCCGAACTGTATTTAATTCGTCCAACAATCTAAGACGCCATTTAACTAAATTAAAACCGAAAAATAAACAACAAGATACAAAAAATGTAATATATAAAATTGATTGTGTTGCAATAAAACTTGTATAGGTCAAACTTCAAGACCAATTTCAAAAAGAATAAATGAACACATTTACAATTATAAAAAAGAAAATACAGAAAAATCAAAATTAGTTGAACATGCAATTAATGAAAAACATAATATCAATTTTAATTCTACAAATGTAATTTTAAAAGAACCTTTATGGACCAAGAGAAACCAAATTGAAAGTGCATGTATGGCAGTTTTGAAAGATGAATGTATTTCCCAACCGTCTCTAAATTTTAGTAATATATTTTTACCTTTAGTTAAAGAAGAAATACTATCAAAAATTACAAACTCTAAACCATATTTTAATCTATATTTATAAAAGAGGATGTTTGTATATATATATATGTTTGAAGTTTATGCGCTGCCAAACCATCCAACCGATCGCCATGAAACTTTAAGATGTTGTCCTGTATACTCCCGAGATGGTTTCTGTGAAGTTTGATGCAGATCCGTCCACAGGGTCCCGCCCCATGGGCTCCTAAATATCCCATGTTATTCAAATGGAGAATCTGAATTGTTTACAAAAAACATATGACTGTGTGGTTTAATGTAGTTTCACATGCCATAAGCAGATTGAAGTTCTCACAACAACAGTACTGTATATGTTTTGATTTATTATAGTTCTACATTTCACCTTGAGAGTGTAGCACACACTACAAAAAACCTTTACATTTATACACCAAATAAGAAGACCAAAAATATTGTTTACCCTCTTGCACTCATTTAATAAATAATGGTTTTTTTCTATAATTCTTTTTATTGCTTTATTTTGGTATGTCAATGAAAAATGAAAGGCGAGACAACGTCCGCCGGGTTCAGCTAGTTCATAATAATTCTTATCAAACTTAGCCACTTAAATTTAATTTAACTAGTATTTAATGTTTTTCATGTGATTTTTTTTGTTATTTTTTATTCACATATGTTTTCTGTTTAAACTTTATTACAACTGAAGATGCCTTAACCGGCGAAAGCGCTATTGTTAAAAATTAAAATTTGTGGAATTTATTAAAAAATTACTTTCTCTTTATAACCTAACCTAACCGTATTTGGAGGGCATATAACGGAATGCAACCATTATTAGAAGAAGAGTAATAGTAAATCATTTGACTGAAGGCCTCTTTTAGACCATATTTGCTACAGAAAGTATTGTATCCTATTAATGAATTAGTATATTGGAGGGATAGGACATCAGCAAACTTACCTTAGAAGACAAGTTCACCGTAGATAGCCACAGTAGTAGCAACGTACACAAAATCACACAAATTGTCTGTGCCACTGGCACTGTCTTCAGGTCTCTCTCTCTCTTTACTCACCTGAAGAAAGTGCCAGTGGCACAGACAATTTGTGTGATTTTGTATTTCTTTTGTGTATGTTGCTACTACTCTGGTGTTGGTGAACTTGTCTTCTAAGGTATGTTTTCTGATGTCCTATCTCTCCAATATACTAATTCCTGGCCTAATGCCCTTAAACCTAACCTATCCTACTAATGAATAAACCGATACTGAGGAATATAATTTTTTATGGTACTCAGGCCAAATTAAAAAGTTGGACATTTTTTCATTAATTGCTTAATTTTAAATGTTTTGAAATCATAGCTTGGTTCCAGAGCAGAAAACCCAGGAAATATCAGTGTAAATGGAAAACTCACATTTTACAAAAGATATCACTGTGAATGGATAACTTATTCAATTTACATTGAAATTGTCCAAATCTTGCAGGTTTGCACTTGGCCTGTGTCTACACAATCACTACATATTACCTACTTACATCAGAGTTCTACATTGAACCATAATTTATTCTTTCTATGCTATAAAAATAAATTTGTTTAAACTTTACAATATATTACAACACTAAATTGAAACACTTCTAGTTTATATTTTGATGATTTAAATAAAAATTAAGTATAAATTACCAGGTCTAAATTTAACTATAATCTGAAAATCTGTTTTGTTCTGAAAATTAAATAGGAATCATTGAAAAGGGTTTTCTTCCATCATCACTTGTTTTCGTTTTTGCATCACTCATATTGTAGACAACTATTCCGAAGAGAACTGGTGGCTGGTCTAAGGCATCAGGACTTTAAGCCTGAGTTAGAGATAGCTCAGGTTTGAGTCCAAGCCTTGACTAGAGGTTTTTATCAGTAAAGTGGCCTACATAGGTCATTTTAGCGTGTCATTTCCGACTGATCATTTTTCATGTCACTTTTAACTGAACACTCAAATTGTCTACACACGGTCATTTTAGCGTGTCAGTCTGACGTAAACTTCTGTCTCTGAAGGAACCTCTTGATCCGTCAAGAATAACAACTGATCATAATACCATAAATTAGGCTGATATGCTTCGTTTGTACCCATTCCACTAAACAACTCTTTTATTTTACTCATTTCCCTAAGATATTTACTTCTGAAAGTGTTTATCTCCCTTGTTATAGTATGTTTGTTAGTTAGAGTGTCAATCTCTTTTACCTTTTCAATAAGGATTTTAAGGAATCACGTTTTTATTTATTATGATAATAAGTCAAGGTAATTTTCCAAAGTCACTTTTCTCGTCGAAACAGTTAATTAAAATCAAGTAAAAACTCTTAACTCCAACCAATTATAGTAAACAATTTAACTTTAACCACTTAAGGATCTGAGATATGCAAATGACGTATAAATGTCTGAGAATGTTTTGTCATCTATGCAGAAGACACTAGTGCGCATGCACAGGGCTAGTTTTCGTTGCTGGCATGATGGACTGAACTGACACGACCATACACACGCTCATTTTGGCAAGATGTCAGTTTTGCATGTCACTCCAAAATGATGATTTTCATCATTCCATCAGTTCAGTTTTTAGCGTAAGCTCACTATCATTTCTGGCTTACACACGGACATGCAAAAATTACCGTGTGTTGGCCACTTTTAATTCACTTTGTACTGTACTGATACTCTCCCTTACTCTGTCTGAATAAGTTTCTGCCACAAACCAATAGTTAATGAGGAATGAACTGAGTAAGGTTAAGACAGAGATCAGCCTCTCCTACAAAAAAAGTAAATAAATAAAAATAAAATAATAAAAAACAAATAACTTGTACACAATAATGAGCATGTTTCTTTACTGAACAACAGAAGACAGATTGGCAATGAAAAGTAAGGAATATGACCAACCACATCCCTAATGAGAAGTGAACTCTTCTAGCCATGTTTTTATATGATTGTACAAACTTACTAGCCAGTCTTTTTCAACGCAAAACACAGTGACTACTGAGATATATAAACATGAGCGTACTATTGATTATAAACATTAAAAGCAATAAATCTATAAGTAAAATCTAATGCCTCAATTCTCAAGATACTACATTGAAACATTGGCATTTTGACTATATAATTAAGAAAATTAACAAGGAATAACTAAGAACGCTCTGGAAAATAAATGAAATCAAATAATGCTGATTGAAATTCTTTCTAAATAGGACAAACAACAGAACTTTTATTTCACGTTATATAGAACCAGACCTACCAACTCTCCTGCAAAATGCGGGAGTCTCCCTCTTTTTACATAAATTCCCGCTTACCCGCATAGGCTACTAAAACTCCTGCCTCTTGAAATAATTTCCCCCCGTAGTATAAGGCAGGCATGCGGCACACTGCGATTGAACACGACACAACATAAAAGACAAAACACCTTCAGAAGTGTTGGTGAAGATATTTGCAAGGGTTTATATGGACCTTAGGAAAGTAAAACAAGCCAACAAAGTGTACATAACGACGAGCATCGTAATTAAAAATATGATGAACCTACCCTTTTATGAACACTATAAATATTAAAAATAATATTGTTCCTTGATTCTTTAAAAATGTTTGTATAATAGTAGTTTGTGTGATTTTTAACAAATTTCATAAACATTAACACGTTCACTGCGTCACGAGATCCCCGAACCTCGTGTCGTAGGCTTACATTCACACGGTGATGAAATTCGCACTTAATTCCTTATTTGCGTTTGTGATATTTTTTGTTGTAATTAATGCATTGTTGCAGGAGTTGAACTCTATGGAATTATTTTTTCTTTGTGAATTTAATAGTAACTTAAATCTTACACGAGATCTACTGTATAGGTTACATGCTGCACCAGAGTAATGACGTATTAGTTATATGCGGTACGAGACCTATAGATCTCGTCGATCACATTATAGACTAAACGTCAATATTAGCAATTACAGATTATCAGCTGTTGTTTGGAAAGGCGGGAGAGTTGTTCCACGTGGTTGCTGAGTTGTCTGTTTATTTAAAACATAACCTCAATTTCTCAGCTAGAGTATAATTTATTACAGTACTTCCTTAAATGCGACACAAGATCCTGAGGCCTTGTGCTTATCGCTATATCCACAACCTGCTTAGGACTTATGACGTCAGACACTTGATAGTTCTAAAACAATAACCTGCAGTACTCTATCCTCAATTGATGATGTGATATTGTGTGTAGAACTTCTGTTGCACAATCTCGGGATCTCGTCCCGTACTGAATTGATGGTATGCAACAAGACCCTGAGATCGCGTGGCGCACAAGATAAATAGCCGAGACATTATAACAACGCAGTGAACGTGTTAAACAAATGAGACAAGATGTAACTTTTATTTTGATCACAATGAATAATCACATCAATATCGTTACTTGCACCTTTACAAAATAATGATACTAATGATACTTAAACTAACTTGTAATCTAACTTTTCTAGTTTGTTATACAATGTCACATTTCTGTTACGAAACATAAACAGATGAGCCAAAGGTTGTATAAGTATTTTTCATAGCATAACAATGAATAAACATTTTTCATATCATATTATATTTGTAGATTTAAGCTGAATTGCATGTCAAAAGAGAATGCAATCTTAATCAAAATTATAGGCTTTATTACTTCGTTTACTAAAGTGAAACTGGCAAAAGTGCCCCTAAACATGACTTAAAACACCCCGTGTTTTAACCTCCTGGAAACTCCAAAAACTCCTGTCCCCCATACTGCCAGGAGGGGGCACTCTGGGCACCATAGGATAGTTTATATACAAGTCTCCCGCATTGAATTTGTCCTAGGTTGGCAGGTCTCATATTTATTCAATATATATTAACTCATATTTCACCACTTTATCATCGTATCATCAGAAGTGTACAGAAAGTGCATAGTTCCCAAAATGATATAAATAAAGGGTTTTGGAAATTCTATAAAATGAATAAAACAAAAGCATAGTAAATATAAGCTAGGTTAATAATATAAGCTACTCTTATCTGAGCAAGTAAATAAACAACTGCAAAGTTGAAAATCAAGTGGGCTTAAACAAATTTGGGTAATTATGCACTTTCTTGCCACCTCTGAAAATACGATTTCATGTGAATAAAGTGGTGAAAAATGAGGTTATATCTCTTGAGGAGTTTGATTTCATCCGCGGAAAACTTGTTTTTTACCGAAAAATCGAAAAACTAGATTTTTATCTAATAATGAAGAAACCAACTTTTTTTAAAATCGTTATTTTTCGACAACTTTTTTTTCATTTCTCGTGTTTTTTTTATGCTGAACACAAATATATAACTGGTTTTGTAGTAAAATTATTTTTTCAGCTCGAAAAATGCATTTTTTGCTGACAACCAAACTTAACCTAACTTATCCTAATTGTCTATTTTCTCAACAAAAATTCATAATTTGCGTTAAATTCGGGCGTTTGGCCTCCGTGACGGCCGTCACTCCGGCGGGAATATAGGTGAATTCGGTTTTGGTGATTAATAGTTGTTGCATATAATGATCGCGTAATGGCCGCTAATCGCGATCCGCCGCGACAGTAGTTTTTCCGTTATTTCTCGAGAAATATTTGTAATAGACAAAAATAGTTTTCAAATTTGTATTCAGCGCAAAAAACACATCAAAATAAAAAAAGATGATTAAAATACCATTTAAATTAACGGAAATGACAAAAATACTAAAAGTTGTGACATTGGTTTTTTTCGAATTTTTCGGTAAAATACGTTATTTCCGCGGAATAAAAAGCATATCTCGTGAAAATACAGCCAATTCTAGACCCATTTCAAGCAAAATGTTCCAAATTTGTTTTGTGGCAAGAAAGTGCATAATTAACCAAATTTGCTCATTGGTTATGCAGGAATCAACTGCCATAAATATTTTGTTCACACGATTTTTACCAAATAGCCTTCCTTTCTTTCGGACGTTGATATGCTTACATCACAATTCATAACTAAATAAATTAGTGCTGTAAGTTTAGTGTACCTACTCAACATAACATAACCTCTTCATTCAATTGACACCAACATGACACACGACAGCTTCAGCTTATTCAATGTCAAGTCCCGGATTTCTATTTTAATGCTCAGGTATGTTCCAAGAAGCTTTTTTTTAATAAAAATTATTAGTATATCAATACTTACTATTTATGTTTTCTATTGCCCTATTATATATATTTAGTATTTATTCAATTCCCTCATTCCAACGGTTTTCCTATCGCATCAATTCATTTACATAGGTAGCAGCGGCATATTTGATATTTTGATTCAAAATACCTGATATCATAAAGTAAAATCAGTAGCATCCTATATAGCTAAAAAAGATGCACTACAAAAATACAATTATTACATTATAATATTTGTTTTAACTCCGCTACGCCGGTGACAACCTGGGGACTGTCTTTCAAGCAGGGTTGCCAATTTCAAATGCAGAGATTACCCACAGCCTACATTGAAATTACCCACAATTACCCGCAAGCTACCCGCAATAAAATGCTTTAATCTATCGAACTAAAATCATTGATTTTACTATATAAAAAAATGTTATGTACAAAATCAATTGTTCAAAACATAATACTAGTGTTGAGTTGAAATAATAATAGAAATGTTTATTAATTTAACAATACTCTTAATTTAATCTACGTCTGGTTGAGTTATAAAGAAAGAATGTTGATAGTAAGTACGTAGAGGTGGAAGGGTATTGGAATGTACAACATCTGGACGGCTAGACTTGATTGCGATAAGGTGATTGTTTAGCTTATCAGCAATGACGGAAGGCTCACGCATAACTTCACCGTTTGGCAATTCAATTAGCTGAACTATTTTCTTTGACGAACCACTTGTTAAGTTATTTATTACCTTCCACTGCTCAGATACATCACCTTTACAGTTCTCTAATAATGTTGAATAATACATTTTTTTTATTGATCATATTTTTTAATTTAATAGTATATTTTGCAAAATAATTCTGAAAAACTGTCATATGGTCTTCTCTTAGAAATTTTATACATATATTTTACGTCTCTTAAATTTATGCAAAATGTTTGGTGTTATCCAGGAACTTAACAGTTTAGAACTACCACAATTTTTCTTGCTACTTCTAAATATATAATTACTTAAAATATCAATAAACTTACAATACGCAGTATTTACATCATTTTCTAAGTAAACATCGTCCCAATTATCTTGGTGCAAATAAACATTTAATATATTATAATCAATAATATCTCTTTTAACTAAGTTACTGGCAGAATCGTTGTAAGTAAACTTATCAAGTATTTTAAATTTATTACTTTTACAATAAAGACCAACTATACAATGATCAGTAATGCCAAGATCAAAAACAGCACTTTTAAAACTATCTATTTATCTATGTCTGACAAAAATATGATCTACGCATGATTCTTACCCTCCACGTCGTCCTTGACGCATTTCGTGTGAAAAGCTTTCCCACATGTTCCAGCACAATTCAGAACATCTCCCTCCGAACACAGTTTACCACACACACCACAGTTAGATGACATTGTTTAAGTAACAAATTTATTAGCATAAATTCGCAGAAAAAATGTACCAAACTATACACATGGCAACAAGAATTGTCATGCAAGAGCCTGTAATTGCTGAGCTACGAGACAACGCCTCTTATCTATTCGGCGGCTAGAGCCAGACGCGAATCTAGTGGTATCAGTGTAATATTAAAGCTGTTTATTAAATAATAAACGAACAGAAAACAGTTTATGAATACTGTATATGACATTTTTAGTCGTCAGCAGGCGCCAGCATCTCTTTAACATAATATATTGGGTATTCCTATGTATATCCGATACGTATATGAATGGAATTACAGTAATGAATTATATTTATTGATTAATTTTTTTACATAAGCCTAAGTCGTTATACAAACGCAAACTGCAGCCCTACTGTAACAATAAAACTTAAAACTGTTCGTGATCTATTCTGCCAAGTTTTTATACAATCTAACATATGTAATTAAATATGTAGGCTGTGCTCTTACCTGTTATCAAATGCACTTAAAATTTTAGATAATGCGTAATGTTTTAACTAAACATCTGTAACACACTGTTATTTACATTGACAAAATAACAAAAATATGTCCCCTAACATTTTTCATATAACACAAACCCCTAAGGCCTAAATAAAACATCGCGATTCCTTTCCGTGTAAGATAAACCACAGCACGGAACAATATCCCACTTTGACCCACTATCAAGGCCAATCGGTAGACAGATTGGTGACAGTAGACAGATGGAGGGGGGACAGTATACAAGTACTTCCCCCCTCTCGAGCGTCTCGAGAGAAAGAGAGAGAGAATGGGGGAATGAGAGGGAGTGATTAGTTCCTTTACTGCTCACAGGTTGTGCAACCGAACAGTCGAAACTGGAGGCAATTTCGACCTCTTTAACTTGATTGACGACAGTTTGCAGCACGGTCGCTCCCATATTCCGTGCCTCAAAATTTAACATTGGATGGAACTATCTTCTATGTATAGTAAAATCAATGCTAAAATACACAGCTTACAACACTTGCTAATATCTATAGCAGGGAAAACAACATTTGTAAACTACTAGTGCATGCATTGACTCTTCTAGTGGCAGCTAACTTAAAAATACAAAGCTTACAACTCTTGCTAATATCATTGATTTTACTAAAATCAATGCTAATATCTATAGCAGGGAAAACGTAACATGTGAACTTAATATAACTACTAGTGCATGCATTAACTCTTCTAGTGGCAGCTATCTTAAAAATCGTTGGAAGCCATACTCCAAGATCAAAAGGATTTTTTTAGTAGTCTACTATTAAATTTGTTACATCATAAATAACACTTCAAACATTTTTAAAGATGTGGAGGGGTCAAAAATTTGGAAATAAATTTATTTAAAAATGAAATACATTTGCTAAATAAGTTTTATTTAATTTTTTTCCTTAATAGTTGCTGTTCCAATGATCAAATGCTTTGCCTAATACTGCCACTAGTAGGGTTAGGCTTGTAAAGCTAGCATAGAAAATAAAAGTATACCATACAGAATCAAATGCTAAGATCTGTTGACATCAAACTTTTGGCTAATTTGTACTTGTTATACAACAATTGAATTTGGTATTTTTAAGTTATTTACATGTTATATACACTATTTACAATATCCCATCATCAATGATTTTGTTCTGAAAAAGGAGAATAAATATCAGGTAGGCCTAAGGATTTATGATAACTGCAAAATATATAAAAATATGTTTTAAAGAGGCAGTTTGTGTTGCTAAACATTAACTATTTTAATTTGACGATTTAACAAATTATCAAAAGTTTTTACTTGTGTTTAATCATCTTAATGCAACTCAAATATTATAAAAGCGCATTATAAAAAATTTGAATACAAATTGAAATTAAAAGTTGAAGTAGCTATTAAAGGCTTAGGTACTAGGTACCTTAAAAAATTGCAAACTAAAAAATTATTAACATTTACAGAAAATTTTAAGTTAGACATACATAATGAATAATTTATTTAATTTACAACGAAATATAAATACTGAAGATGTAAATACGCTAATGCAAAATTAAGTTAGGCCAAATGTAACACAAATATTGTTTCAAATAGGCATACCTTTACTTCCAAATGTTGGTTTGTAGCATCTTTTTTGTTGGTTCAAACTGAACACAACCATTGCTACGGCCAACACCTTCTCTAGTAGTCATCAAGGCCACTACAGTTTCAGTTTTAAGTTTATTTCTGTGAGTTGTCTTACACAATTTAAGCTCACTGAAAACTCTTTCTATGGAGGCATTGGAGAAAGGCAAAACAAGGAGCAGTTTTATTACTTTTGTAAGGTTTGGAAATGTTGGCTCTCCAATGTTACTCTTCAGAGAAAACACATCCTCCCAGTAAATAGATGCTGGTTTAGAGGCATCTAATCCCAAATCCTCGTGGTCTAATAAAGAATGCCTCTTCCATTCCGAATCCAGCTCTGAGTTGAAGCCATACAAGCTCGGAGTTGATATACATCAACAAAATCACCAAGAATTGGGAATCTTTTCACCATGGGCAATAAGCTGTTAGTACAAACGTTTTGAGCTTTCTTCGGTTCAACGATGCTGATAATATCATACAAATTATCATTGAACACAAATCTACTCTTTATTTGACTAACAAGTTCATCACAAAAATCCAAACAAGTTTTAAAGAATTTTTCAATTTCATGACGTGAAATATTTGGGTCATTTTTTAATCTTGAGATTGTTTCTGATGTATTTACTCCAATGTAAATTTGATCTAATTTTACATGTAAATTCTGATTCTTGTGGTTAAGATTTAAAATATGCGTCCCTTTTTTAAAAATATTTTTGCTCCACAAAATTACAGTAAAAATCTTGAAGCATATCTTCAACTTGCGGCTTCAACTTATGAAGAAGAGGAGTTTCATTTTGGAAAATGCAGTTAAACCTATTGAAAATGCCAAGAATGTAGGACATGAATTCTAAATAGGCCAATGTAAAAGGATTTTCTATTGTGGTCAGCATACTAATAGATGGGTCATCAAACACAGCTGTTCTTAGATAAGCTTTCAAAGCTTCATACTGTTCTAGTACTCGATTAACACATTTCTCCAAAGAGAGCCATCTCGTAACAGCAGGTGACAATATTTTGTGAATCTCTGTTGAAAAAATTTTTTGAAACTCCTTCAGTGCAACCCTGTCTACAATAGCTTCGGTTGAAATGGGCCCCTAAATTACGCAGTAAGTGTACGATACGCTGTGACAGGAGCATTTTATGCATGCTATGTGGGGAATTTCCTTCTTTAGCCGGGAAAAAAAAGAATTATGCTCTCCAACCATAACATTGTATGTATATGAGCTGAATCCCACAATATTTTTTAGAGGTATATTTTTGGTGGTAAAATGTTCAATCATTTTATTAAATAATGTGTCTGCATTGCTTACATCTGCTTCATACATATCAAAAAATGACGTTTCTACTCTATCATTATCATAATATATTACAGTCAAAGCACATTGCTTAACAGACGACTGGTCTGTCGTTTCATCCATTACAACGGAGAAAAAGTTGCCGGGCACTCTCAGTTTTTTATTAAGAGATTCTAGAAAGTTTACAGCTAAGCAATTTTTCATAATTGCAGTAGCTTTAGTCCGTTTGGAAGCTAATTTTTCAGCTATTTTAGAATGATGGAATATGTTTTGGCATAGTGGTACTAGTGTATCCATTAGTGCAAAGGGCAAGTTATTAGATGCTGAGAGCAACAAGTTTTATCTCAACCCAGTTTTTTTTAAGATGTGAGACAGTCAATAATCAAGTCTTCCCAACACAAAAAGGATTGATGGAGTAAAATTACCCACAATTTGGGTAATTACCCACACATTGGCAACACTGCTTTCAAGTGACATGTGACAGGACGGAAAAGTCGGAGAATTAATAACTGCGTAAAAAACCTCAGGGTCCGGGTCCATTTGGCCTGGTAGTACCCTATAAGGGCACCTTACCAGGATACTGGTGAAAAACGGTCAATTGCTTCAAAAGCGGAAGAGAATAAAATCCCAACGGTAGAGAAGGTAGAAGAATCAACCCTCCGTTGCCTTGTGATTAGAGTTTGGAACTCAAAGGCTAAGGGAGAAACCCCCTACAGAAACGCCCGGCAGCCTGTTGCCGAAGATGGCATCGCTATCAGCAGGATCGAGAGGAGTGGGCTAATAAACTGCTTCTTCTTAAAAATCTATTACTACTCAAAATACAACAAAGGAAATATACCGAACTGATCAAATGGCTCAGACTTTTGGCGTGAAAATAATGACTCGATTAAGCTCTTGAAACATAAAGACAATGACTGATATTGGTACTTTAAGGATTATAGAAGAAGAAGCAAAAAATATAAAATAAAAATTCTAGGCCTTAGTGAAACAAGGTGGAGCGGTTTTGGGAAGATATCAACCTAAGAAGGAAACACACTTATATATAGTGGCCAAGAAAATGAAAATGCCCGCAGGCATTGGCAGGGGTTGGAATATTAATGAATAACAAAGCTAAGAAAAGCCTGATAGATTGGAGACCAGTATCTGAAAGAATAATAATAGCTTGGTTTAAGACAAAAATAAGGAACATAACAATAGTGCAATGCTATTCTCCTGCAGAACAGGCAGAAGAAAATGAGAAAAATACTTTCTACGATCAGCTAGAGGGAGTTATGAGAACTATAAAGAAACAAAATATAATTATTGTAATGGGAGACCTAAATGCTAATGTTGGACATGATAATACTGATATGGAAACAGTAATGGGTAAACATGGAGTAGGAGTAATCAATGACAATGGCAACAGATTTGTTGACTTCTTGGGCAACAATGAATTAGTTATGGGAGGTATAATTTTCCCACACAAAGAATGCCATAAAATTACTTGGAACTCACCAAGTGGTTTAATATCTAACCAAATTGATCACGTTGCCATTAGCAGAAAATGAAGGACATTACTCCTAGACATCAGGAACAGAGGCGCTGACTGTTGAAGTGTTCACCAACTTGTTACCGCGTTTATTAGGTTAAAAATAGCTACACCCAAAACACAGGAAGAAAAGATAAAAATCGTGTTTGACAATGACAAGCTAAAGAAAAAAGGAGTTTAAAAAAACTTGATTTAAAGTTGAAAAACATATTTGAATCCCTTGATATGGAAGACAGAGGGATTGAAGATAGGTAGACAAAATCAAAATAGGTGCTGGTTGAGACTAGTAAAGATATTTTAGGATATAAGAAGAATTGTAAAAAACCTTGGATTTCTGTAGAGACATGGTTCAAGATAGAAGAAAGAAAGAAGTTGAAGCAAAGTAAAGACCAAGCAAATGAAGATGAAAAAAATATGAAGATTTACTAGAGAATACAATGCTAAGCACAAAGAAGTTTAAGAAAGGATAAACGAGTGTGGGCTGACAATCTAGCTAGAGAAGCACAAGATGCAGCTGCTGTAGGAAACAGCAAAGAATTATAAAGGATAACAAAAACACTCTCAGATAAGAAATTCAATGCTAAAAAGCCTGTCAAGGGTAAAAATGGAAAAATTTTGGTTAAAACAGAAGCACAATTACAATGTTGGAAGGAATATTTTGAAAAACTGTTGAACAGGAAGATACAAGGAAGCGTTGAACAAATAGAATACGACACTAGCAACGACACAATTAATCAATAAGATCATCGCATCAGATCTGAGCCGTCTACTAAGGCTGAAATTATTAGAGCTGTGGCAGAGCTAAAGAGTGGGAAATCACCAGGTATAGACAATATACCACCTGAGATATTGAAAGGAAACCCTGACATAACAGCAGCCATGTTTCTTGAAATGATACAGCAGATATGGAAAAAGTAAGAAATACCAGATGACTGGAATACAGGGCTATTCATATAAATCTCTAAGAAGGGAGGCCTCTCAAAATGCAACAACTGGAGATGTACAACTCTGCTATCGGTACATAGTAAAATACTTTCTCGCATCATCCTAAATAGATCAAAGATATAGTAGATACCAAACTTAGAAGAGAACAGGCGGGTTTCAGAAAAGATCGTTCATGTGTGGACATAATAACAGCTCTGAGGATTATAACTGAACAGAGTGTGGAATACCAGTTGTGTTTTGTTTGGAAACCCCCTTTACTTGTGTTTTGTTGATTTTGAAAAAATGTTTGATTCTATTAGTAGAGAATCGATGTGGAAGGCATTGGAAGCATGCGGAATAACCCAAAAAATTATAAACATCATCAAAAAGACTTATGAAAACTTCCAATGTAATGTCATTCAAGAAGGGAAATTAACATCTTTTCGAATTGAAACTGGAGTGAGATAGAGGTGTCTACTATCTCCTATGATAGTCTTTTTGGTGCTGAATGGAGTGATGAGGAAAGTAGCCAATAGACCAAGACGATTGCAGTGGAGACTAAACGAGAGGTTAAAAGATATCGATTTTGTTGATGACTTATGCCTAATGCCTCATAAACTAACAGATATGCAAAAAAAGGTAGATGAGCTCATCTTGGAAGGAAGCAAAGTAGGCCTAAAAGTAAATATTGAATAGACAAAGGAAACAAAGCTAAACCACGTAAACCAAGATAAATTAAAAATCAGCGATAGGACGATTGAACAAATTGAACAATTCTCCTAGCTTGGCAGTATATGGTTTCCAAAATAGGCGGGACAGGTGAGGATGTAACAGGAAGGATAACAAAGGCAAAAGGGGCCTTTGCACAACTTTGACCTATATGGAGATCTCAGGAACTAAGAAGAAAAACAAAATTAAGAATATTTGAGAGCAACGTCAAATCTGTGCTGCTGTACGGCGGCCAGTCGTGGAAGATCACCGAGTCTGTAACACACAAACTGTAGACATTTATTAACAACAACCTCAAAAGAATCCTGAAGATTTACTGACCAGAAACTATCAGAAATGAAGAGTTATGGAGAAGATGTGGGTAAGATCCAGTAGCAACGCCAATTAAAAAAAAAATCTACTGGATTGGACACACTCTCCGAAGAGCACAAGATAACATCACTAAACAAACTTTGTTTAATGATGTTAAATACTATTTTAAATACCAAATTAGCATACACTCCTAAAGTATTAATATTTAATTTGTACAATTTAAGCTATGTTAATATGCTTCCTTAACTTTATTTTGTATAAAGGTTTTTTTTTTGGAAATTTCTCATTGCAAAGAGAAAAAGTGTTACAATTTACTCTTAGTGAATACACTGTTATAATATTGTTTCAAATCTGCTTTTAGTTTTTCTATCAATTGATACAGACATTAAAGTACAAATGATTCAGGAGAGGAGGGCACTACTTTGGAAAATTAAAGTACATACAAAAACAAGCAAATAAGGTTCATACGAATTTATATGTTCTTATAGGACCCACCCATACACGTACAGTGTGTATTGAAATACACGTTCAGTGGTATTGACCCACTCGCCCAACCATACACGCACAGTGGTATTGGAACCCACAAGTGAGAAGAAGACGTGGAAAACCAAGAGTTACGTGAGGTAGAACTGTGGAAAAATTAATACAAAGAGAAGGCAAGAACAGGGGAGAGATCAAGCAAATGACTCAGATTCGTGTCAGGTGGAAGTCTTTGGTTGCGGCCCTATGTCCCCCAAGGGATTAAAGGAAATAGGTCAAGTCAATATTTGTTTATATATTTATGTAAATGAGTGTAAGAAAAAAATCACCAAATACGTGATCGAAGTTGAAGAATTCATTACTAAACACACCCGTATGAAAAAACCATTGTGACATAAGGTAAAATTGGTACAACTGCAACATCAAACAAGTACACCTTTTTACAGTTGGTTACTCTTAAGCCCACCTTGGTTATCCTTCCAATTTATTATTTATACAATAAATTTGTACCATTATAGGGAATATTTACGTCACTTTGTTTTACCCGAGCTTCATGGTACTGACTGAAGTGCCCCATAGCTCAATTCTTGGCTCTACTATTTTTTTTCTTTTTTTATCAACTTACCATGTTGTATGCCGATCTTCCTTACAAAGCTAGATGCCGAGATCCACAAATGAGACTGTAGCAGAGTGCCTTGGTGAAACCATGCCGACCTCCCCCAAGAAGCCGCAGACTGAGTTCCACAAAGGGGCTAAAGGTAAACGTGGAAAACCTCCGAAACGAAATTTTATTAATAACCTACAAGGTAAAGCAACAATAAACGGTCCTCAGGATCCTCTGGGAGATATGGATGTTACATCCTCAGTTTGCAAAATTCAATTGAGCGAAGCTCGGTCACCTGGGACAACGTAATAAATTAAGTATTATGTCGAGACCAACTGAGCAAATTAATAACGAGATAAATTAAGCAAATCAAAAACCGTGACTAGTCAAGCCATACATGATTTGGGTTTAGGAAGAATGTTGAAGTCCAAGCATAGACCTTCTATTATACCAGTACAGAAGGTGTAATAGAAGGTCTATGGTCCAAGGTAGTCAGTAGATTCATACTAATACTCCTTAGTCCCAAGTTCTGATCATTTTGTTACAATTGACATCTTAAAGCCACTTTTCAAACTATAAAAATATATATTCTAATATCTAGTTTATTTATTAAAATATATTCTAAAAACATTTTATAATTCCAACGTCTTACTAATCCTTTTAATAATATGATTTTAATAATATAACCACAGAACGCTGCTGTTGCATGTTACTGGTAATGAGGTAAGCCTAACAAAAATAAATAAATTGACCCTGGTCTGGTACTATAAAGTTTGGGACAAACTGTGCTATAAACATAGACCTTCTATTATATATGGTATAATAGAAGGTTTATGCTATAAATAAACACAATATTTATAAAAATAAAAAATACCCATTGACTGACTGACGTTTGACGACTGACAAATCGATATCTCAAGTCAAGTATCAATCAACTGATGAGTGTTGAAAGTTGATGTCTCTGCTTGTTTATAAACATGTTATAGTCCTATTTATCGAAATAAATGCTCGTGATTTTAAAATATTGTGTTATTAAATCATAGATGTTTTTAATGTGTGTAAGTGATATTTGTATTTAGGTATACTTTAATAATTTATCTAATACAGGTCCTATTTATTTTATTAAATAATTAATATAAGTTAATTTAAACAAGTTAAGGTTAGGTAACATTAACCCTTTTACCGCCAAGGGCCTATATATAGGCTCTAATAAGTTGGGCAGTCGACCGCCAAGGGCCTATATATAGGCCCTGGGAGTAGTGACGCTCGACCGCCAAGAGCCTATATATAGGCCCTGGGAGTAGTGACGCTCGACCGCCAAGAGCCTATATATAGGCCCTCTGCATTTTTGTTGTTTATACAATGAATTATTTAATTTTTTCAGCATAAATATATATCACTATATTCAGAACAATATTTACAACAAGAATATAATCTACTTTAGTTGAATACAATACTTTTGCATAGTAAACACAAAATATGTGAAAAACGTCAATTATTTTTGTCAGTGCCCAGCTGATTGAATGGTGAAGAAATCAGTTTCTGTCTGTTGTGTTCCTGAGATTGGTGTTTTTAGGTTATGATACAAGTATGTATAGTTTATTCAATCGTGTTTATATGAATTTTATTATTATGTAAGTGTATTTTTGTTTTATATTTATACTAGTACAGTGCCAAAATGTGTGATAAGCGACGTTCACCAGTAAGTGAAGGAACACTGATAAACAATGTTATTCAATCAGGGACAAACATTGTAATTGATGATAATGTTTATGATAGTATGGATGATTCTAGTTCGTCTAGTATGTTATGTATGTACGCCTATAGGCTTTTCTATTCCTAATTCTGATTAAAATGAGTTGTTGTACTATTTTAGTCATATATTTATAAAAAAAAATTCTTAATTTTTTTAAATGAAAACTTACTCAATTGTTCTCTATTAAATTTCAAACCAAATTATATATACAAAGAATTTTAAAATGACATTTTTATTTTTCTTATTAACTTTAAATTTAAAAAAATTTTCTAAACTTTATTTTGCATTTTATTTTTGCTCCTACGAAAACGTTATATGTTAGTAATAGACTAGTAAGTCATATAACGTTAAAGATAATTTCTTAATGAATAAAATGGTGAAAACAGAATTCTTCTATCTTTCAAATTGATGTAACCACAATCGTTTTTGTGAACGGTTGTAAAAAGCGGCAAAATGCTCTGGCGGCCGGGCGACACGCTATGATCCTAGCGTCTGGCGGCTGAGTGACACATTGACCCTCACCTACTATGGCGGTCGAGCGCTCGACCGGCAATAATTGTATGGCGGTAAAAGGGTTAAGGAGTTTTGCCAAAATAACTCACTCTTTATTTTAGGCTTTTTATTTCATTTTACTCAATTCAAACTCCACTAGCAAATAACTAAATAACTAACCAAGTAAAATTTATTACAAATACTTTTTCTTTAACCCAAGGAATGTCAATGCTAATACTCTCAAATGTTACCATATTTTTAGTGATTTGTAAGATTTTTTTTAATCACTATAAATTTATTAATAGCATTAGAAGGATAAAATTCAGGCCTATGTCATTTTTTGCATTTATAAATGCATTAACCCTCGTACCGCGTTTCGACAAATAATTGTCGACTTGTGTTGATTCTGTACCGCGCTTCGACAAAAAATTGTCGACTTGACATCACTCGATATTATCACTTGTTATAGTATACCTATTAGCGCTATGGACAAGATTCATATACCACTGGACACGGGAAGAGTTACCGATTGTAGTGGTATGCCTGACTTTGTTCTAAGACGACGGGAACAATTGAAAATAATATGATGAATATTCGTTGTCCAATGTGAAAGCTATTTTCAAACTGACGCTAGCCTTGGAAGTTTTGTTTACTTGTCTTTCAATTGTATTTGTAAGTCTTATTATACGTAATTATGGTGTTATTATGATATAATTGTGTTTACATTACTTTTGGTATATACATACAACACACACAAAATTATATTGAAGCCTTTTTATAAAAGAAAAAAAATTGTGAACATGAAGAATGTCACATTTGTGTGCGTACGCCAGATAAATTTCATCATCATCTGTGGACAACTAAGCTCACAGCCAGAGGATACCAAGGAAACCATTTTACAAATATATTTTATTTATAGAACAAGTAATTCTATAAGTTTTAGTACTAGTTAGAAGTCTGTACTGATTATATAGAATTTTTAGCAAATTTTTGAAAATTATGTTACCACAGTAACAAATGTTTGTATATATTGTACTACACAGGGTTTTGTAAGTATAATTACTTTTATACTACAAATAACATATAAAACCTTTATATATCCTGAAACTAGATGAAATTTGTAATATTTAGGCTATCTTGGAATTTTGAATTTAGCTATAATATATTATTTTCAAGGTGACCCCCCCCCCTTTTTATGTTTACAAAAGTCATTGTCCGAGATATCATGAGTCATAGAAATTTTTTTTAACCCCAAAGATGTAATATTTTATTATTATTAGATAGCCTGCTTTATTAGGAGTGCAATAATACCACATACAAGTAGGGTTATATAATCTTACTATTTTTTATGATTTTTTGAAAAAATGTCTGCAAATGCGCTAAAAATGATGTGGCAGTACAGGAAAAAGTATGACCCGGTTCGAGGGTTAAAAATATTGATAGTGGTGGGAAAATTTAGAAATTTTATAAAAATAAAGTTTATTTATAAATCATTCATAAACAATTGTACAAAAGTTTATAGGTCAATTATGTACATAAAATTACAATATTAGAAGAAAACTGAGGTATACACAAGTTGTGCATAATTTTGTGCTGAACAAAAAATATAAAATTAGGCTATATTGTCCAATATTTACACAAAATTTGATACGAAGTAATAACTAAATATGTTGCCTAGCAACAAATAAGACAATCAGATCGTTCAAGTACATCTCGAATGTCACTCCAGCAACAAGAATCACCCATAATCATAAATAAAAACTTAGTTAAATAATACACAAACACTAAAAGTCGCATAAAAGCACAACAACAAACATAAAAAACTACTGGCTTGACAATGGCGAAAAGGATTGGAGGGTAGACAAACAGATGTGAGACGAAATTAAACAGTAAACAAACGAAATCAACTAGCCCTTGTGTCACCTAGGAAATTCGTAGAGAAAATTCTAAGACATGGAATTATTTTACATAATCAATAAAGTTGTATTTTACGTGAAAAATACATTAAATAAAAAAGAAGTTAAAAAATAATGATTTAAAATAACTGATTTTTTAAAATTTCCTTTGAAAAATTGAGTTTTCTGCTTTTCTGGTATCGTGCTTTCTGCTCTATGAAATGATCTCTTCTTGTATTCTAAGCCTTACTCAATTTCAACCACATTAAGATAGTACAGTTTTTATTTTTAAATTGAGGGGAAACAGCATGAACATGAAACAGCATGAGAGAGAAAAAATAAACATTATATTTTATAACATTTATAACTGAAATGTTATAAAATATAATGTTTTTTATAATATCTTCCTGTATGCAAATTTATTTATTTATTTATTTTTATTTATTTATTCATAAGACGCCGATCATCAAGATATGGGCGAATATGGATTTCGAATGAGTGTGATGAGTGTAGATGAGCGAATGTAGTCATTGTTACAAACTAAGGCCGACTATTCCTTAGAAAGTGTCATTAAATAATAGTCCAATGACAAATGAACAGCCGGTTATTATCAGCTGATCCTTCTCAAAATGTATTGACTCTGATTGGGATCGAACTGAGAATCTTTAGCACATGAAGCTGGGATTGAACCAACTACGCTACCGACCAGCAAAAGTTTATTTATAAGGAGTACAGTACCATATATTTTAATTGGAACAAAAATAATGTTGAAATGGAAATTTTGTAAAAACTTTTAATAGGGGGGAGCTATGCATTTGAAATATGCAATTTGAATATTGCATTTTTGAGATATCCAAAATACACCAAATGTCATATAGTTTATGAAAATTATACTTTGTGGTATTATATGAAAATTATAATAATACCAACTCACTTTCATTGCGGAACTCATATAACTGCAGAAATGAGTGATAAGATTGTAGTGCCGCCCTAAACCACCTCATTTTGGATACAAAATAATTGCATGTATATATATATACATATATTTTAATTGGAACAAAAATAATGTTGAAATGGAAATTTTGTAAAAACTTTTAATAGGGGGGAGCTATGCATTTGAAATATGCAATTTGAATATTGCATTTTTGAGATATCCAAAATACACCAAATGTCATATAGTTTATGAAAATTATACTTTGTGGTATTATATGAAAATTATAATAATACCAACTCACTTTCATTGCGGAACTCATATAACTGCAGAAATGAGTGATAAGATTGTAGTGCCGCCCTAAACCACCTCATTTTGGATACAAAATAATTGCATGTATATATATATTTAATGTTTATTACATGGACCTCACTGACAAGTTATATCAAACTTGGTCAGGCCAAATCTGTAAAATAAATGTATAATTAAATAAATAAAATAAACAAATTGCTACTAGGTTAGGTCAACATGCCCATAACCAAGTAACAGAAAATGTTATATAAAAAACATTAAAAATTATAATTATAAAATTATTTATGTTGTATTCTTTTTCACCACAACTATATAAGTAATAAAATGCAACCATATAATTTGGGGAAAAAATACATATAAAAATAAATTTATAGACATTTTGTAAATGTGTAAAGTATAAAAGTGATGAACCAAGGTAGGAGGAACTATATTATTTATAACTATAATTTTGTAAAGAATTTGAAGTTTATAGAAATATACAAGCTTTTTTATAGTTGTAGAAACGTACTGGAATACTATATTAATAATGAACATGCACACATAATTATAAGACATGTATCTTTTGTGGTATTGCATATAGGTTAGGCCTATAAATCCTCTACAGTATGTACTATAATTTTAGTAAATACAGATTTTATCAGTAACCACTACAAAGTTATACTACATAATATTTGCTAAATGGTCACAGAAAAACAGGGTGATAAGGGCTATGAGCGGTTCCATCATTGCAACTGCTCTACTATGGCTTCCAGTGCTATGCATCATAGCTCTTATGTTTTGCGAAAGGCTCTTCTCAGACAGTTTCAAAAGATCCTATCTACTCCGAACCTCCCCACAATATTATCCCACAATGTGCAGGGTGATTTAAATCCAGAAAACTATCTCTTTAAATACCTTCCTAGTTAATCTCAAATGAATTTTGGTCAAAAAACAACTTGGTGTTAACTTGGGATATGTTTGACAAGTTGGGTCGAAAGAAGATTCTGGCATCAGATCCTATGATCATCATTGGTGTAATGAACATTCTTCATAAGGAATGAACTACGTTGAGTTGCTTTCACAAAGGTGTAGGAAGATGCAACTACTGGAAATATAAGTAGAAAATGGCAAATGATGAGTTATGTGTTTGCAAGTTGAAATTCAAACTGTAAATCTTATAGTTATTGTTTGCCCATTGCGTTCTTTTCAGGAGGGCTAGTTAGTCTTCATTCAGCCAGTGAAGCAGATGCTGAATGCTTACGAAACCTGGATGTAGCTCTGTGGCAGGAGTTCAATCAATATTTATCACTCGGACACAAGCACTTTGTTCTTTAGATTTTATTTCATTCACGTTTTATTTATGGAACTAATTTTTAATTCCTCCTCCTTTTAATGTGGTAGCTGCTTTGCAAGCCATACAATATACAGGGTGTCTGAAAAGTCTAGTTACGGCTAAATATTTAATAAACAATAGCAAATAACATCTATAAACTTTGCTCACTGTCATATGGTCTATATGAACTATTTTTTCTTGCTATTACCATGACATACCTACAATGGGGGGACGGCCCACAGAGGAAGTCATACAAATTTTAACTGTAAGCATAGGTCTACATCGGTGCATTCCATTTTCAAGGTCTTAATTAGTAGAACCTCATGCTGCAAATTAGATCTTCGAAAGGTTAACCCTAAACAAAATGACAGCGCTCAAAAGTTTCAATACTGATCTTATGTGGAAGTTCAAGAATGGCTTAATTTTATCGTAACCATATCAGATGAAGCCACATAACTTCACACATTATTACTGTACACTAACGCCTACTTTAAGATGTTTTCAGTGTCCTGCTATTCCTCTATGGGAACGGTCCACGAGGAGTCAGTAGAAAAATTTCAATGTAAGCCTAGGTTGATATGCACATCATTCTAAAGAGATGGTCAAGCCAAGAAGAATGCCGCAAACCGCACTTCAAAAGCTTTATTCGTTAAAAAAATTGTGGCGGTTTAAAATCTTTGAAAAAAGCTAGAAACCTTTCATAATCGTTATTTCAAAAGTCTAGGTTGTGAAGCCTGTTTGAAATGCAAGCTGATCTAATCACTGGATGACATAGTATCCTATTATCAAGTGTGGTCATGGAGTACTAGGTAAAAAAATTACAAGTCAATCACAATACGATTAGCTACAAGATTGAAAATCAAGTTTATTTTCCATTCTATTGATGCCAGTGACATTTTTACTTTATATACATTTGTTGTTTTGGGACAACAGTCCAAACCCATCAAACAAATTTTTAAGTGGACCTTCCTGTATTTGAACCCCTAACCCTCTACGTATGAAAGAGACGTGCTTACCACTAGGCCAGCAAGAGGCCCTATACATGTTTTCACTTTATCTCGTTCCAGAAACGTCCACACCGTCCATGAGAGGAATTTTCTTTGGTCAGCCTCGATTTTCTTGTATACACTGGGCCCAAATAACAATGGGATACTCAAGGTGGCTCTGAACCAATGTCTTGTACAGTATTGAAAAACGTGTGCTTGTCATTAAAATACCTGGACATTCAAATTGTACACTCGTATGTTTGCAATGAGTGAAAAAAGTGTATAGTGCTTACAGAGACTGTAAATTATCAGAGACTGTAAGAATTTTGTGTATAACATGCTCAATCTATAGCACTTTATTTTGTGTAAATATTTAAAGTTTATGCGCTACATTAATAGAGTATTTTTGGTATTGTATAACATTAAAAAACCTTTTAAAAAACCTTCTGACAGTTAAATATTCATAACTAAATATTATTTTATTTTGGAAAATTTAAGTTAAAAGTTTGTTTATAGAATTAACAGTTGTATTAGTGAAGGTAAAGTGTTCAGTCAAATAACTGAATTTTAAAACTGATTGTTTATTAATTTGAAGAAAAACATTCATAAACAATTTTATTTCAGTAAAATAATAATTTGGTTTTGTTATTAGTGTTTTTATTATTTTCAGATGATCATACAAATATGGCTGTCCTTCACCGTGCCTTATTCACCTGGTTCGTACTGTTGGTGTTCTTGATTCTACTTGTGCTGCGGCTTGAGTCACGAATACTTTGGAACTGGTTCATAGTCTTCTTCCCTTTGTGGTTTTACGACACAATTCTGATCCTTTGTATCGTATTTAACATGTTATCGCAATGTCAAAGTGGCCTGGACAGATGTTCAAACTCAATTCAAAAGAAGATATGTTATATGATAGCAATCATTTGTAAAATGACTTCTCAAACTCTCTGTTGTTTAAAACTGGAACAAGTCGCAGAGTTGCCTATGTACTACATATTTGTGCCTGTTTGGATAGTGATGCCTGTGATATTAACTGATGTATTTATAAATCTGATTAAACCAAGTGGTAATAGATATATGTAAAATATAAGGTATATTTATATTTGCTATAATTTTAAAATAAAATTTAAAAAACTTTGAAGCCTTTTTATAACCTATTTAAAATAAACAATTATTTAATACAGTATAGTTAATTTTAAGAGATTGACTATATTTTAATTTTAATATGATATATGGTACGTATAAAATAAAAGGTATTTAGTAAAAACATATAAACAATAGTTAAATGATATATAATATTAGATTTAAAAACACAGTAAACAAATATTTATATAGCAAGCTTTTATTATCTTATACTACTTAACTAACAAATAGAACTATAGAAAATTCAACTTAACATTTCATTTTACTAAACTGAATACCTATATGTTCAGTTCATAGGTTTCAACAAACAACCTATTGATCTGCAAGTTTGTAAAAGTAGATACTGGTGAATTTGGATAGTATTAAGAGCAAATAAGTACTTTCTAAGGTCATAGCATATAACATTAATATATTAAATTATCCAGTGACAAAGATAATTTTATGTACATGTTATCAATTCATTTTGGTATGGTTCATAACTTTAAACAACAATGTATTACAATTTTCAATTATTTTTATAGTTAATTTTCAGTTAAAAATAGTTTTAGTTAAAGTTTATTCATTTTTATTTTTGAGGTCATGGTGTTCTTATAATTCTTCGTTAAAAAATGGTTCAATGCGTCACTAAGTGATTCAATTATTAACATTAAAATAAACTTCAAGTACCGGTATTTCAGAAATAATTTTAGTTCAGGTTCATCGGTAAGTAAGTACTTGGGGACACACCTTTTTGTAACTAATAAATTCAACATTACCTACATTAAATATGAATAAATATAAATAATTATAAGAAGGTACACTTATTTTCAAAACTTAATTTTTATAGTATTAACTTAAAAATAACGTATTGTTTTAAAACTTTTTTCTTCTTTATAATTTTACACCTTTTATTTATAGTTAATATATTGTTAGCAGATTGTGGGGTTTCACGACCAGAAAACTTATTTATTTTGATGTTAAAAAATGTTAACAGGTATTTCTATTCTGAGTGGTTTAATTTTCAATTTTATGCTTTACTTATAAGTTTAAATGTATAAACACAAGCAATCCACTATAACTTCAATTTATTTTTTGGGGCGGGGGGGAGGGAACTGAAGGTCATGAATATATTCATTTTCCCCCAAGAGGAATATTTATGAATGGATACTTAAGAGGTAAAGTGGACCAACTCAAAATTTACCCATTTTAGGTGACACCACTACCATATGCAGAAAATTAAGTTGGTGTCTTATCGCCGGCCGGCAAATGTGTTATTTTAATATGTTTAAATGTTTTTAATGTTTTTAGTGTTCTAATGTAAATAGTGACGTTTTTCAAAAGCCTGATGATGAAGCTTTATGCTTCGAAATGTACATAGCAGATTATGTTTGAAGAACTGTTGACAGAAAAAATGTAATTTAACCAGTATTATTTCTATAATATAACAGTTCTGGAGGCTAATAAAACAAAATGAATAGAAAATTAAGTCCTTTTTAGTGGAAAAATGGACCAACATTTATCAGCTGTGGTCACTGGCGCCGACTTCATAAGAGTTGGTGGGACCCGGGCCCTGCCAATATTTTACGGGCCCCACCAATATTGTACTTGCCCAAAATAATTTTAAAACTGGGTTAAAATTGTAACATTCAACACGTTGTTTACCAAAATAACTTTATACCAAATGCCAATTAATAGAACTAACACGAAGCATCGAACCGCTTATATTAAACCGTCAAAACTAAATATAAAAGCTTGTGTATAGGTGGTACCACTAAAGTACTGTACAGTTCAAAGGGCATAGGCCTACGTCGCTCTGCGTCTTCTCATTCACTTGCCGTCGCCACGCCGGTCATCGCATGGTTGTCTGGCTCAATTTTGAACTCTCTGCAGCATACACACACTCTAGTTTAAAAAAGTTTGTTAAATTGTACTTTTGTGTGTAAAGGATTGAACGTCTGGATTGAATTTAGTTTTTGTAGTTGAAGAAGAATATATTTCTGCTATGAAATCTGGTTCTAATGAGGTCAAGAGCATTCAAGAATTCTTTTGTGTGGTGATCTGGACCATACCCCACTTCTCCTCCACTGTACCATGCTGAATGACGTTGCAAAACAATGAAATATTTCTCTCTCGTCAATTCATGATGTGAAGAAGTTTATTTTAGAAGAAGTGTAAAATATTGTCTAACTGAAGTAACCAGATGACTTTTGAGAACTGTCCCGGTAACCACTGCAATGGCTGAGAAGTCTTTCAGCAGTCTCTGACGACTCAAGAGCTACTACGTTCAACTACGGGACAAGAGAGACTCAACTACGTCACAATTCTCAACTGTCATCAAGAAGTGCTTGATAGATTAGACATTAGACCACTAGTTAACGAGTTTGTCAACAGAAATAACATCGACAAGCAAGCAATGTTTTAGTAATTCTTAATAACAAATCAAAAACTTTACTTACTCACTGAAATACACAAAGCATAAGTTACATAAATTACATAGTTAGACAAAAGAAATAAATACATTGATATATCAATTCATATTTAGTGTTAGACAAAAGGTAAATATATAAAATAGTTACTGTTATATATGTGAGTGCCTTTCATATAAGCCAAAGGCTTGTGCGTGGAAGGGAGTTCTTAAATTCCAAAAATAAAAAAAGCTTAATCTTTAACAGCACAGTGAACAATTAATACTAAAACTAGTGGACTACTCTTAGTCAGGATTAAATAAAAATGCAAACTGAATAAAATACACAATTAGATGAATTATAGCAATGAAATAAAATTAAATAAATATTTAAAAATTTTATACAATATTTAAAACAAGAAAATTTTGCATAACTTTAGATTAGAGTTACTATGAAAAAAATCACACAGTGAAGAAAAAAAATACAGTAAAATGAAATTGAAGTGCAAGAGGCAGAGGAACGATGAGAGTGCAATGTAATGAAGTGGTCATCTATACTCAGAACTGATCAGGGCCTCAACCGATTCCTCCTCCAGGTCCATAAGCCAATTGGTTATCATTGTTTTATAAACATTTAAGCTGACTTGTGGAAATTTAAGGGGTTTGGTACATTTCTAAACAATACGTGAGCAATTTAATGTGAACAAGTATAATTGACTGTTTTGAAAATTTTTGTAACTAAGGGGTTTAAGCCTACTGCATGCCGCATTTCATAATGATGTAAGTTGACAGCCAAATTTAATAATTTCCGTGTAAAAATAAATAGCATAACAGAACGAATAAATAGCTGTCTAATTGTTAGAACTTTTGTGGTTTTAAATAATTCAGTTGAAGGAAAAGAATTTGCCTTTGCCAAGGATGATTTTAAGTTCAGATTATGGTTTATATTGAGTTGTTCTATATGTGTTCTGTAAGCTCCTCCCCAGCATATGATCCCATATTGTAATACTGATTGGACATGTGCATAATAAACAGACTTAATTGAATTGAAATCTAAAATTCCATGAAGTTGCTTGAAGGCAAAGATTAACTTTCTAATTTTTTATTTATATACGCAATATGAACATCCCATTTTAACTTATTGTCATAGATAACTTCAAGATATTGCCTGACTCTATCTACTTTGTAACAGTCACAATTATAATTCATATAATTGCCACGTGTGAACAATTAAGGGTAGCCCCATTGGTGGCTCGCTCCCTTCCCTTAGTGCAATGGGTAAACATTTGGTTTTGGAAATATTCATTACTAACACTGCTTTAGCTCTGATTTATACGAATATAGTATAACCTATTTTATGTACTTAAATATTAAATTTCTTCCTTAAACTTTTATTTTCTTGACCCTATAAGTTTATATTTATTATACTTATGACTATATCACTAATTGTCATGTATGTAAAGTTTATTTTATCTGACAGTGTTTGATTTTTCAGTGCATGATAAACCAACAGAATGTTCATTTTGCTCAAACCTAAACCTATACAGTTAAAGGATCAAATTAATTAAAATGTCTGAAAATTATAAATAATTAGAATTAAATAATTATTATCACACTCAATTATCTCTTGAAATATATAATAATTGTTTTATGGTAATATCTTAATATATAACAAACATGATATGTTTCTAATATTGTGAGTTTTGTTGCATTTTTGAAGTGAAATTTGTGATTATTTAAAATATATAATGTAGTGTAGCCCAATTTTGTGCTTTAAATTATTTAACATATCCCAACAATAAATAATTATGGTTAACGAAGCTATAAAAGAGTTTGTCAAAATGTAATTGATAAAACTTTTCATTTAATTCATGTTCAGAAGTGTTATTCTATATCCCCCAGGTATTGATGGGCCCACAAATATTTTCAAGAAGGCACCAGTGGCTGTGGTTTATATTTAATTCCATGAAATATGTTGGTCCAGTTTGCAACTAAACATTTATTTTATAGAATGGACCAACCTTTCTATATTGGTGCAAATTTTGACCAACTTATATAAATTAACATGTTATGTCAAATCATAATTAGGTAAAAAGTAAAGTGGACCAACCTGTATGGTGGATGTTTTCCCTCTTTACTTGTCTTTAGTGTTTTTATTTCTTATTCACTGAACGTATGTTTGTTTGGAGAGAAACCTGTTTCAGGTTGTGTTATAACCAATCCAAAGTTTTCTAAATGGAAAAACATATTTTTTCATTTTAAGTCCTTTTTTAAAGTAGAAGAAGAATTTAAATCAATATTAAACTTCTCACATAGTTAATAACTTATATCTTATAATTGTATTATGTAAAATAGTAACAGTTTTTATTATTAATGTTTGGCACAATAAATCTGTAACTTTATCTTTATATATCACAGAATGACAAATTTAGGGTTGGTCCACTTTGCCCCTTAACCATTCATTTAAAAGGCAAAGCACTCATCACTAATTCTCCCGCTTCCCGTAATCCTACAGAGCTGAAATTTGGTACAAATGTTTGCTGTAGTCTAAGTAGGAAAACTAAGGTATTTTCATCTCGTTAAAATACTGCTAAGTGGTAGAAACCAGCACTAAAATATTGTTCCGTAAGTACAACATTGGGTTGATTTTAGTAATTTAATAAGAGCGGTTTTGTAAATAAATAATCATGTTTATTTTGTGTGGCTGACATTTATCCTATTGATGCATTAAGAACTTACATTTAATTGCACTTTTCAATATATTTTTTCTCTTTGCAATTACTTGTAAAAATATAAATATGTTGTAAAAAATAAAATGACTTGTTTATTTAAATATAAATATGTGTTTATATTTCTGGTAGTTTAATTGTGGTTTACTATGTATATTGAGTGAACACTGTTGGTAAGAGAACTTCCCCCAGCCGTGTTATTTCTAAGTGTGGTGAAGGAGTTTGCCCTTTTCATTCATGGCAACACTCAGCATTCCTTTACCATCCGACAAGCAATAGTTAGTTATTCATGTGCTCAGTGACCGGGTAAGATTTGGAGTGAAGATGGCACAGGGTACAACTACCTTTCAGGTGACCACTACAAGACCGAGATGCTTAAGCCTCATACTTACAGTTCTGGCTGTGAACTGTTAGCGGTCACTGAATTGTTCAATTGTCGGTTTCAAGTTTTTATTGATGGTCATATATTTCATGCTTTTGGAGTAGAGAGTCACCAGTAAAGACCTCAAGTTAAGTAGTGAGTCAGTATGCAATGGACACTTTAATGTTTACGAATTTTTATCGATTCAATTGGTAGATCCCAAGCTATACTAGTCCAGCTATTCATACGTCCGGATGTTTTTCCTAATTTAAATATTTCCAATAGTAAAGATTTTAAGAAAGTAGATTATTTTAAAGAGGTTGATAAGATTAAAGGCAAGAGAATCGAACGTCTTGGTAGATTCAGACAATGCTAGACGAAACCAGTTAAAAAATGCTTCTAAGAAATTCTTTTGTAATGGTTTAGAGAGAACCACGGAAAAAGGGGTAAGCAAGGGTACAGAACCCCACCCGGTAGCGAAGCAAGAGCTACTGGCTAGTCTATATATATATATATATATATATATATATATATATATATATATATATATATAAAAGCCATTTACCACTCATCACTATTTATCCTAAACTATAAGTCCAATTCACTTGATATTTTGTACATGGGTTTATCTTGGCCCCTAGAGGCTTACTAAGAAAGGATTTTCCTCTCTGACCTCAGAACACCGACCCACTGGCCTCCAAAACTCCCATGGTATTCTTATGGAGCAATATTAATTAATGATTTATTTGATTAACAGGTTGTATATAAAAATGAATCGAATAAAATTGTGGTAGGCTAAAATTTTAAAACTAGAAATAATTGAGTACAGTTATACATTATACATAACATCAGCTGTTCTAAATATCACATTTTGATTATATAATCAAACTCAATATTATGACTGGCGAAGTGGGCAGGTAAAGCTAGTTTAAATATAGATTCTGTGCAACTCAACCTTCTTTGAAGTGCCACTTGGATATATTTTTAAACAATTGGTATTTTCCCAACTATTAGCCCACTTTCATATTGCTAATTACTTCTCATGGAATCATATTTATGTCACTTCATTTATCATGCATGGACACCGAAACAAAATGTGTACCAAACTGTATTAAAACTCAAAAGACGATTCTGATACTAACACACAAAAAACTCACTGACATAAACTGTAAAAGCTAATAATAAATTAGTCATGGAGATGTGATAGGTAAGTACAAAGCATTATTTATATACGTGATATATATACTGTCATTTTAAATTCTAGTTGAGGACAAAAGTTTGCTAATAAGTTTGTATGTTCGAATATTGTACAAATTGGCCGCTTATGCAGTTATTAAAATACCAAACAGAAAGTTTAACAAATATTTGTATAGTCCATTTAAAACAGTATTACAGTGATTTAAAATTAAAGTGTTGAGGAGATTATAGGCGATAGGTTCTATGCTCAGTCCTTTTAATACCGAGACGTAGACACTACTAGAGAAGTCTGGGGTGGCATGTTCGATAGTAGTCAAGGTTCAGATGTTGTTTAGGTAAGAAAACTGAGTGTCAGGTTTATCAGTTAACCACCATCACCCATGCCAGATGTTTGTGCTGGCTAATCCCTCCCTAAAATAGGACAGGGGTACTCTGTAACTATGTGATCCATTGTTTGGATAGACTCCCCGCAATCATATGACTGATATAGTGTCAATTCCCATTTATATTTCCAGTAGTTACATCTGCCTACACCAGTTCGGAACCAATTCTAGTGTCCACTTCCTACGAGGGACGTTCATCTCACCTACAGGTATTGACGGATCGTTAATAAGGAACTTATTTCGTCCATCAGAACTGTTCCACGCTATGGCTTAGCTAGTATTGGGCGAAAAACTTGATTTGCTCAACTGAAAAGCAGAACATAGAGGTGGGTTTCGATATTTTAAGCGACCATTCTGACTTAGAGGATCCTGAGTAATGGGGAGGTGTACCTACATCAATTTAATAGAACTGAACAGATAAATTCAACAGATTGATTGGACTGATTTATACGTAGACATTACAGCAACAGAAAGCTTTAACATTTGTATAAATAAGATACATAATGATATAGATACATGATTAATGGGCCTGTATGTTTGGCCAGGGGTGCTATTATTGTTCTGTTAAATTGGCATTTAAATTTTAAAAATTAATGCATTCCTTGGCAACATTTTTAGAATGTTTCCAAGGAATGCAATTGATTAACTAAAACAATTTTTTACATGAAATAAGAACGTAAATATACTACTAGTAGTGGATATTACACCCATACACGTACATTGGCAGTGACCCACCCACCCACCCATACATATACATTGGCAGTGACCCACCCGCCCACCCATACACATACATTGGCAGTGACATACATTCACAGGTGTGCGTGCGTGCGTGAATTCAAGATTTTATTGAATTCTTTTAGTAGTACCTCCTGATGTCTTATCTCTGGAGGAGCTATATTGTACAGCACCAGCCAAGGAAGAGGAGTTGCCATGAGAGTTCCATTAATAATTTTATAACAACTGAAATAGCTTAAAAAAAAAAGAATGTACTTTCGGGAATTAAAAAGAAAATCAATTTTCGTTACTATAGGAGTTTTGTAAACTAACTAGTTTTGCATGTTGGGGGCTGTACCTTCAAACCTCTTGATGAGCCACATAGCCTTGAGGCTTAGGAATAAAGGAAAAATTAGGTTTAGGCATCCTTAAGCAACTTAGTTTAAAGATGCTCTTAATTTTCCATCCCACAATAATTCAAATGATAGCCGATTAAATAATAGCGTTAATTTTATTTACTATACAAGGTGAAATAGTAAAATTCATGATAACAGTAATTAGTACACGAGAAACATCAAAACCGTGACACAAATGTAGATTAGTCTAATGAATGGGTAATTATCACAGAGAACTTTATTCTGTGGTAATTATATAGAACAGGGGCATTGTCGATTTGTTGACTGAAAATTGTTTTCATAGTAGTAAAATAGCTAAGAAACAAGAATATGAAAAGCCGGAAAAATTACGAAAATGAGGAAAAACGACAAATATTTATTTTCTTAAATGTGGTGATGTGGGTGCTCAATTTGTGCAGAATTTTGTCATAATCACGAGAATGACAAGGTTTACATAATCGAACTATTATTAAGAACGTTAACGTCGGAAATGTGCCAATTTCAGCAAGGTTACGTTGTGAAAACAAATACTTTTAATTTTTCTCATTTTCGTAATTTCCCAGCTTTCTAATGAAAACCCCATCATATTCTTGTTTCTTGGCCATTTAACAACTATGAAAACAATTATCAGCCAACAATTCGACAATTCCCGTATTCTATATAATTGCCATGTAATGTATAGAGTTATACAATTGATTTTACTATACATAGAATCAATTGATTTTTTATATAGTAAAATCAATGATTATACTAAACAGTGTTGATAAAAAATATGGAAACGCTTTCACAACACTCAGAACAGGTTGGGAGGGAGGGAGACAGAGCTTCCACTATTGCTGGGTAGGTGGCTGTGGTGGGGGGTGTACATCCATAGAGCAACACTCAGGTGTAGATGCAGTATTTCAGTTAGTATATATAAGTGTGTGTGTGTGTGTGTGTGTGTGTGTCTGTGTGTGTGTGTGTGTGTGTGTGTGTGTGTGTGTGTGTGTGTGTGTGTGTGTGTGTGTGTGTGTGTGTGTGTGTGTGTGTGTGTGTGTGTGTGTGTGTGTGTGTGTGTGTGTGTGTGTGTGTGTGTGTGTGTGTGTGTGTGTGTGTGTGTGTGTGTGTGTGTGTGTGTGTGTGTGTGTGTGTGTGTGTGTGTGTGTGTGTGTGTGTGTGTGTGTGTGTGTGTGTGTGTGTGTGTGTGTGTGTGTGTGTGTGTGTGTGTGTGTGTGTGTGTGTGTGTGTGTGTGTGTGTGTGTGTGTGTGTGTGTGTGTGTGTGTGTGTGTGTGTGTGTGTGTGTGTGTGTGTGTGTGTGTGTGTGTGTGTGTGTGTGTGTGTGTGTGTGTGTGTGTGTGTGTGTGTGTGTGTGTGTGTGTGTGTGTGTGTGTGTGTGTGTGTGTGTGTGTGTGTGTGTGTGTGTGTGTGTGTGTGTGTGTGTGTGTGTGTGTGTGTGTGTGTGTGTGTGTGTGTGTGTGTGTGTGTGTGTGTGTGTGTGTGTGTGTGTGTGTGTGTGTGTGTGTGTGTGTGTGTGTGTGTGTGTGTGTGTGTGTGTGTGTGTGTGTGTGTGTGTGTGTGTGTGTGTGTGTGTGTGTGTGTGTGTGTGTGTGTGTGTGTGTGTGTGTGTGTGTGTGTGTGTGTGTGTGTGTGTGTGTGTGTGTGGTGTGTGTGTGTGTGTGTGTGTGTGTGTGTGTGTGTGTGTGTGTGTGTGTGTGTGTGTGTGTGTGTGTGTGTGTGTGTGTGTGTGTGTGTGTGTGTGTGTGTGTGTGTGTGTGTGTGTGTGTGTGTGTGTGTGTGTGTGTGTGTGTGTGTGTGTGTGTGTGTGTGTGTGTGTGTGTGTGTGTGTGTGTGTGTGTGTGTGTGTGTGTGTGTGTGTGTGTGTGTGTGTGTGTGTGTGTGTGTGTGTGTGTGTGTGTGTGTGTGTGTGTGTGTGTGTGTGTGTGTGTGTGTGTGTGTGTGTGTGTGTGTGTGTGTGTGTGTGTGTGTGTGTGTGTGTGTGTGTGTGTGTGTGTGTGTGTGTGTGTGTGTGTGTGTGTGTGTGTGTGTGTGTGTGTGTGTGTGTGTGTGTGTGTGTGTGTGTGTGTGTGTGTGTGTGTGTGTGTGTGTGTGTGTGTGTGTGTGTGTGTGTGTGTGTGTGTGTGTGTGTGTGTGTGTGTGTGTGTGTGTGTGTGTGTGTGTGTGTGTGTGTGTGTGTGTGTGTGTGTGTGTGTGTGTGTGTGTGTGTGTGTGTGTGTGTGTGTGTGTGTGTGTGTGTGTGTGTGTGTGTGTGTGTGTGTGTGTGTGTGTGTGTGTGTGTGTGTGTGTGTGTGTGTGTGTGTGTGTGTGTGTGTGTGTGTGTGTGTGTGTGTGTGTGTGTGTGTGTGTGTGTGTGTGTGTGTGTGTGTGTGTGTGTGTGTGTGTGTGTGTGTGTGTGTGTGTGTGTGTGTGTGTGTGTGTGTGTGTGTGTGTGTGTGTGTGTGTGTGTGTGTGTGTGTGTGTGTGTGTGTGTGTGTGTGTGTGTGTGTGTGTGTGTGTGTGTGTGTGTGTGTGTGTGTGTGTGTGTGTGTGTGTGTGTGTGTGTGTGTGTGTGTGTGTGTGTGTGTGTGTGTGTGTGTGTGTGTGTGTGTGTGTGTGTGTGTGTGTGTGTGTGTGTGTGTGTGTGTGTGTGTGTGTGTGTGTGTGTGTGTGTGTGTGTGTGTGTGTGTGTGTGTGTGTGTGTGTGTGTGTGTGTGTGTGTGTGTGTGTGTGTGTGTGTGTGTGTGTGTGTGTGTGTGTGTGATGGGGAAGGGGTTGAAGGGAAGTGGTCTATCCAATGTTCAGATTAGGTGGGTCACGGGATTTTGTTATCCATTGGTGTGCTAATTCCATCCTTCGGAGTTGGGAACTATTGGCATGGGAAGGAAGGGATCTAATTACCTTAGTGGTGTAACACTGATCAAAATTTTGATTATGGAGTAGAGTATGGGCAGAGACAGGTTTTTCAGGATTTTGGACTTTGCAATCATGTCTATGGCCATTCATGCGTTTTCGAAGGGTTTCACTGGTTAGGCCAATATATTGGGCAGGACAGTGCTGGCACTGGGTTACCGTGATCAAGAAGGCGGTTCCCCCAGGACGAGGCCTTTCCATTGCACTACGGTCGGGTTGACTCCTGCGAATGCCCCAAATGTGGGTATCTTGGGCGCGTATTTTTTTTTGGTGTGAATACTCCCCCCACCTTATCAACTGGGTGGGGGAAATATTCACTCATGTCATACAAGTGAAGTATGACTTCACTTGTAAAAGTGAAATCTTGTACATGATTATGATTACAAAGAACATACGTTTTGACGCCGTCAGTGACATTCCATCTTTTCAGGGGAACGGCCCATGATAAGTTGAACGAAAATCTGCAACGTAAGCCTAGGTCGAGTTTAGTTTGAATGAAAGATATAATCAAGAGAAATTAATTGTTGCAAACCGGACTTCAAAAGGTTTATCTTTCCAAAGTAGTGGTCATTTTAATTTCAAATTAACTAATGTGAATATTATTAACTCTCCGCTTTTTAACGATTTTAAGTAAATTATTCTAATAAAAAATTATACCTTGTGGAACACAATAATACAAAAATTAAATTATCAAATTTCTATAAAAAAATAAGGTTGTTGTGAAAGCGTTTCCATATCTTTTTTCCCACCCTCTATAACGAGAAGCTAGAATTGTATTATACTGCAGAATTGTACAATAAATACTGTCTTCTATGGTGATAATACATAGAAACAAAAAATATCGAACGGGAACTGGAAACATAAATAATAAACGTCGCTGTACAATGGCAGTAGACCAAACTCTTCTTCAATTATTTTCTGTTGGTACGGGAATCTGATATTTTAGTAGAGATCTAACTAACAGTACTTAAGAACATCATTTAATGTTTATCTATATTAAAGTTATAATATAAAATAACAATTGAGCACTCTTAAAAATTTTGGTAAATTAACACTGACCGGTTTCAGAATTTAATTTTATTAAATTAACGTTTGCAGAACACTTACCAAACAATAATCATAACTCCACAAATATGAAAACCAACATGAAAATTCTAAAATTCGGTTCAAAAAGCAAAAAATTAGATTCTCAAGAAGAACTTGAAATTTATAAACTCAACCAAGAACATCCCAACAATTTAATCAACACCATGTTAATACAACAAAGAAACCCAATATTTGAAACAATTATACATATAAGAAACAACTTACACAATGACAACTAACCACCAAATCACATATATTTACCAACTTAATATATGTTTTCTTTATAATAATTGTTTATTTCATTTTATTTGTTTTGTAACAGTTTTGAAATGTAAACACCTATGACGATGGATGGCAATATATATATATATATGAGCCAAATACCACTCACTGACCGATCATGAAATATTTAAAAAACCACAGAACGGATTTCCACGAAATTTTAAAGGAAGTTAGTTTTAGTATCGAAGGGACCCACTAAGACAGGATTTTTTCGAAATTCCATTCCTAAGGGGTACAAACAGCCCCTCAAAATTTCATTTTTTATATAAGAATAACATTGGGTTGATGTTACTAAATTAATAATAGCTGTTTTGTAAAAAATATACATGTTTATTTTATATATTTAACATTAACCTATTGATGCATTTAGAGTTTAGTCTTCAACTGTTAAAAAACACACACGTTTGAAATAGGCTAAGTAGTATTCTATACTAATAAATAGGTAGCAACGCAAGTAGTGTGAGTGAAATGCTCACATATTAAATAATTTATTATTGTAATTTTATGTTATACAGATAATCTAATATTATTTGCAGTCAAATTCACATGCCGAGGCCGAGGTTATCGAGCGCAGCGAGAGTTAAGGTTGGCACGCGAAGCGTGCAGGGGTATCCCCTAGTTGTTATAACATTCTGGCCTATTTTAATATCATGTGTCCTAGAATGTTGTTAAACAAACTTTTTTTAGTCCACTCCCACTTGTATAGTATACAATCACTTATTCTGTCAGCTGACAATAATTTTCTTCTACTGAAAAGAATGGACTAGCGTAATATTTTATAAAGCGTAAAAATTAATTAAGCAAAGCGTACCAGGTGATTGAGGAGAGGAGATTGAGGTTAATTTATTGTGTTGTCAATGTGAAGATTACATGAATAGGATGATGTAAATTTATAATCTTAAAAAAATAGGCTTGGATAACTGTGTTATAGTTGTTAGTGGAAATGTCATTTCATGATTTCTTTCACACGTTTTTTGGTAATAGAAATGGAGAAGATCACAGGTAATAAAGCTTGAAAACTAGTGTATTTTGTTATTTTTAATCTGATCAATTAACAGCATTATTATATTACCTTGCATAAGGCATAAGATCAAACTTAAGCTAGTTTATACGGCATGGGAGTGATTTTTTACAGATTATATATAGACTAAGGCATATGTCACCTGTAGTTGTAGATGTTAGACTCCTTTACATTTGCAACAAAACATGTTTGCAAACAATGTTCCTTATTTAAACTTTTGGAATGTTAAGAAAAAATGTTTTGGGGCTGAAAAATAATACTTTTTATATACAGTACTACTTATTTCTCAGTAAATATCAAAAGATGTAGGAATATTGTTTACTGTTTTTGAAAAATGGAGTGCTTGCACTGTATTTGAAACATTGTTCCTAAACACTTATTGATTAAAGGCAATAGTTTTGGTCTTTTGTTGGTAAACCTGTTTATGATTTTGTTTGACAGGTTCGTCTGCTGAAGTTCTGTTCCACTTGTTAGCATAATGGATTATGAAGCTTGTAAAACAAATCTTTACTTGCTGTCACTAGGGCCAGATTTCCCAATAGGCCCGAGCCTATGGGCGCAAGCTCCCAGGAGGCGCACGGCCGAGAGAAAACAATTAACCCTCCGATGGTTCACTATTTTACCTATGGTGGTTCAGCCCATTTTTGCCAATTTGCAGCCTTATTTTTAAAAATCTGTAAAAAAATTATTTTTTATCCAAATAGGGTTTATTATACATCATTTTGTTCATAAAACTATGGAGTATTATTATATGTATTTCAAAATGACTTAACAAGTAGTTTGGGATTTTCTTTAACGGAGAGAAGAGGAAGAATAAGAAAATCCACAATGTTTTTCACACTTTACACACACACACAAAATTTTCACTATGTACAATACAAAAATTCTAAGATAGCCTTTTTGTGCAAAATTTATAACTGAATAAGAAAATATAAACTTGTAAGGACTTCATTACTAAAATAAATAAGTTATGTACAAAAACTATATACAGGCGCAATGGTGAAAACCGCTCAATCTGACTCACTCCCGCTGATGGGAGCTCTTCTTTTCCTGTTACCCCTAGATTGTCTCCAGAAGTGTTGTAATTTGGAGTCTCCAGAATCATTGAACAACTCCCTATCAATCTCACTCGTATGTAATTCAGACATTTTCACGTAAAAACCACTAAAAACGAAACATTATTACGACCAAAACAACGAAGATGCGACACAGTAGTAAACAACAATGGCGCGCTGACAGTTGGAACTGTCAATTATGGAATTGTATTTTTTTTAGTCTAGGCCAACGCCATCCAAATAAGACTTTCACCAGACTAAACAGTAGAACCAGCTGTTTCAAATGACATATGATATAGGATGTTTAGTGAAGGATGAACACCCGTAAGAAACGAAATAGTGAAGGTCGATTTTTCGACTCTAAACCATGGCAGATACGTTGTAAAGGTCGATCGTTCGACATTAAACCATCGGAGGGTTAAAAAATATGTAGAAATAAAAATAAATTGCCATAACTAGTGATGTGTGCTGGGAATATTCCCACTGGGAGGGAACTTAAAAAAATGGGAATATTGCCGGGTATATTTCTTTGGCGGGGGAACATTTCCCATAGTGGGAATTTATAAAATTCGGTAACTATGCACTTTCTTGCCACATCTGAAAATATGATTTCATGTTGAAAATGTGGTGAAAAATGCGTTTATATCTCTTTAGGAGTTTGATTTCATCCGCGGAAAACTAGTTGTTTTACCTAAAAAGTGAAAAACTAGTTTTTTATCTGATAGTGAAAAAAACAACTTTTTAAAAAATCATTATTTTTTAAAAACTTTTTTTCATTTGTCATGTTTTTTTTTTTATGCTGAACACAAATATATTACTGGTTTTGTAGTAAAATTATTTTTTCAGCTT
>JAQJVL010000033.1:4507549-4521257 GCA_035578905.1 Stictocephala bisonia
CCATGTACCAAATCGTAACATTTTTGGGCATTTCCGAGTCATTATCCTTTTATTCCGTTCATTTTCCGAGGCTTTTTGTTGGTGATGCGTAACAATTGTGTTTCACAGAGCGGGTTGTCAGCCCAGCGCCCAACCCCCAACCTGGAGGACCAGGGGTTTGCTATTGGAGTCGCCTTCTCCTAGGTTAGCTGCTTCCACAACAGCTCTGAGATCCTAACCTAACCTCGGTTTTATATATCAGAGTTACCTTCTCCTAGCCTTTGAGTACCCAAACCCTATCGTACAAGGCAGTAAGGGCAGTGCTTATTTGATGGTGGCACTTCCTCGCCATGACACAGCACTATCATCGGGCTCTTGTGGACTTAGTTGAGTGTGATCCCGCCACGGATCACCCCCCCCCCCCCACACCCTCTAGGTGCTACCGCCTCGGTCCGGGACTGCTTATTCGGGTTGCCCCTTATTCGCAGCTGTCCACCATATGTGATGGAGCGTTCGCTATCTGCCACCTGCGACCCGTCCAATACCTAAGGCTCGGTTCCCAGAACTGGGTGCAAAGAAAGTTTATATAGTTGTATTAAATATTTAATGTTGAAGTACATGAATCGCCTGCATAAACAAGAGGGAATTTACAGAATTTAATTCCTGATACAGAAAACCACTTCAACTGGTAATACATCTAAAAGAGATCTTACATTTATTATAACGGTTTTTTGACAATTCCTTTTAATATACACAAATTTGATAGAGTAAAACCATCTTATAACAATTAAAAAGGATATGACAATACTATATGGGCTCTTGTATCAACTTTCTAGCATTTTTTAATCAATACATTTAAAACATTTTTTAATGAAATGTTTAAATAAAAAAAATGTTAATTTTTTTAAACATTTGATAAAAAATAACAACATTGTTTAAAAAAAATAACAAGATCTATTTTAAATTTTTTGATTAGTTTTTAAATTTCAAATTTGAAAGGGAGGTTAGTTGCACTGTGATAATAATTGTAAGGGGGAAATTTAGTTTCTTCAATGTTTGGTAGGAAGTTTTTTTCTACCTTTCAAATGGGCCTTTTTCTTAGTAGAGGAGATTAAGAAGAATGTGCATGTTTGCCAATAAAGTGAAGAGGATCCTAGGAGCACCAGTTCTCTCTGCTGCCACAGACATTAGACACAGACTCTCTGCTGGCATACTATTAGCTTAGCTATTAGTCAAAAGGGATAGAGAGAAGGAGACCGCTTGCGATGGCTCTGAAAACTAATTTTATCGAAGAGGGAAACAAGTTAAATGGTGCACACACAATTGGACAGCCTTCTTGTTTCTATAGTCAGTGGCAGAACATATTTAAAAAAAAATATACAAACGCAATGTACAGAATGTTTACTTGCGTTTATGTTGTAAAAGTAAAACATAAAATTACTGTGATAAACACCATTTGAGTCTTTAGTGAAAGCAGCTGAATCAATACTGATACAGCAAGCATTTTAACATTATAATCAGCTAGGGTCTATATTAGCCCACAAAATGTTCAGTCTAGTCTTGTAGTCACTATATTTACGTTTAAATAAATAATTTTTTTTTTTTAATAAATCTGTAAAGATTGTATTTCTTGTTACTATATTGGGGAATGTTTGGAAACATATACTGCCACTTTGCCGGCATGGTGGTTTAGTTGTCAAGGCTTGGGACTGAGTACAAGGTTCGATTACCAAATGAGCTAACAGTCCTCACTTCACTTGTTGAATAAATTTCACAAACAGCCTGTGCGAGTTCTCATCTGTGACCTGACCATGATAGAAAAATTACATTTGTGTGATTTATTTTCCTTTAACTGTAACTGAAATGTTGTAACTAATGATCAATGTTGTGATATTGTTTTAGGTTTTCTGATGACAATGGCAAAAATGATGATCTAAATAATGGGAGAGGTGAAACTGAAGATTATAGTGGGGGAGACATGGGGTAGGTTCAGATTTTTCCTAAATAACTTCCTTTTTTTTTTTTTATTCTTATTACACATTCCCAATAATATTTGAAGAAGACAAATTTTTGTAGAAACTTACAGTAGTTTGAGTCATACAGACAATACTGGAAATCCCTCTTATCAGAATTGACTGGGACTGACAACAAACACGTGGGATTAAATAAAACATATTAAATTTGGGAACATTAATCATTTTAATACCAGTAGGCCTAATTGTTAACCCTCGAGCGGGCGCTTCACTTAAAGAACGGGAGCGGGCGCATGCGGAGTTTTATTCCGCAACACTAAATTGCACAAATTTTACCCATTTTACTTCTAGTTATAACGCAATATTTTATTTAAATGTTGAATAACTTTATTAGGAACCAAATGTTATTGTTAATAAAATTAATTGTTCAACTAAATATAAGTAATATTTTAATTAAACAAATTAAGTAATTTTCTAGAATAAAAAGGGTATCACTGTTGGTGTTATGTGAGAGGGCGCATGCGGAGTCTTGCTCCGCAATAATGCAATTATACATCTATGCAAACAAAATATATTTAATAATAATTATAAATTAAATAATACATAAAAACATACATATATTTTGGTATATGTATAAATATACACATAGTTTGGCCAATTTTACGTGTTATGAATATAAATAAAAAAAATTCTAATTTGATTAATAATTCTAATTTGTCTAAATTAATAATAAAATATCAATTGTGAAGTTTGGTTATGTTTAGTAAACAATTTATACTATACATTTACAGAAAATCTACATAGTATAAATTAAAATACATATTAAATAAAAATTGAAAAATAGATTTCTGTCTAAACTAACTATCAAGCATTCCATGTAATCTCTCCTCTTCTAATAAATCCATAGTGGGATCAGTGTAATATAAAGCGGAAACACCAAATAGTCATATACTTCACTAACAGACACAACTAAAACAGTCACCTCTAACACAGAAGGGCGCACAAGGAAATAAACTCCGCACTAACCACTTACGCGATAGGGCGCACGCGGAGAAAACCTCCGCAAACTGACACTGCGTCACTGAATTGTAACTGACAAGGAACCAAGGGGGAAGGGGGGGGTTAAAAATAGCTTTGGGGGATTCCCGGAATGAGGCTCGTGAGGTACGGAGCCGGACACGACTGCCGACACCAATTGTGCATATTTATTTTAACAAAAACTAAACGTGCGGAGGAAAACTCCGCAAGCGCCCGCTGGAGGGTTAACTGTACTTGAAGTTGAACTTAATCACAACAAAGGGTTTACCTCCTCTGATGAGGATGTGGCCATGGTACCTTGAAATATTTTTAAAAGGATAGTTTATTTGTTTAATTAAGTAAGATGCTAGTCATCTAGATATTGATGAAAATGGGAAATAAGTGATTAATTATGCATGTTCTAAATGAAGACCAACTTTGATTTTAAAAATTATTAATTAATATATATTTAATAATACATGCTTTAAATATAACATACTAGTTGTTTTGCCTGTTCTTCACACTGGTTGAACTAAAGTTTCATAAATAAAAACAAATAATATTAATGAACAATTTATTTTGAAATGTTAGAATTAACCTAGGTTAAAATTGTGAAGCCCCTTTGGATTTGACAATAAGGCCTAGCGCACATGGGCGATTAATTAGTTTGATATCTAAGCAACTAAACAGTTGTAAAATCTGTTTAGCATGGGGATATATGAGAGTGCGCTCACTTGCAACTAAACGATTGCATGATGGAAAAATCTGTTTATGGGCAAAGACTCCACGCAGCGCAACAGTTGCATCACTCATTTGTACTACATAGGATTCAACCTATCCGTGCTCACGGTTGACTACAGTTGCAGTTCACTTCTCGTCTTGGTTCGTTTAGTTCTGCTTGCGTATTGTGATGTCATTTGTTTCCATTATGACTGATTTTAACGTTTACCTACGAGTACTTATAAGTGAAATTGAAAAGAGGCCTGCACTGTATGAAACAAAGATGAATGAGTATTCAGACAGAAATAATAAATATATAAAAATATTTGTATCAAACATGAATCTATTTACCGAGTTTTGTAATTATCGTAAATATATATAAGTTGTTTTATAAATAAAATTTTATAAATTGTTGATCAACTACAGTTAATAAAGCAACACAAAATATGTACCTAAATGTTACTGCTAGCCTCTCTTCAGGTGGCCAGTCGCATATTGGTATTTATATGGGTTATTCGTGGCCCTGCGTCAATACTTCATCAAAGCTCTTCACGCTCATTCTAAAATAGGTGAAAAATTTTGACTCGTGGTCCCTCAGTTGTTGAAACAGTTTAGTAACCTTTTACTCACAATAGGGTGTACCCATTGATTTCTTTTTCTTCTTGCAAGTCGTAGGCCCTACTACAAGTGCACAAATACATGTTAACTCCACGAAATCCATTATTCAACTATGATAAATCAGTCAACCGTGTGCGCCTGTAGCTTTTGACCTGAACTGTTTAATTGCACAACAAAATCATCAAACCAACTGAAAAATCATCTGTGTGCGCTAGGCCTAATTTAAAATGCTTTACTTCCGAAACACTTCCTTATAAACAACATTTGCTGTGCGACCCTCTGGCTGAAGAATGGTCAGACTGTCTGAAAAGCTCACTCTTGACAGACCACGTAGAATTGTCCATGGGAGAAGCATTCTTCTTTTAGGTTTACTCCGACTTGCTTCAAAGACTGTCCTTGAGCCTAGTTCATTGTCGTGGAAAAAACAAACTCTTACCAGAAATTGGACCCTTTTGAACTGAAAGGGCATTTCAGTTGGAATTAATGGGATACGAGGGATAAAAACAGATTCAACTTTTCCACGTCAGAATAACCGCCTCTATTACAGTATTTTTCAGGGATTCACAAACAATCTTGTTCCATTGCAAAGTTTTGGTGGATAGAGGTTCCTCAATAGCATAATAGGTGCTACAACTTTAAGTATAAGGTTGTGGTTGGGCATTCCTGGATTTTTTAGTGTATTTAAGAAATTCTATAGGATAGTTGACAGCATCTTCCATTTCAACAATGGAATCAACAGACTTATAATTTCTTGTATCACTCAAAAACTGTTGCAATAGCAGGTTGTTGACTTCGGCTGACATTTCATTTTTGGGAGTTAAAATGACTCGCTGACTTAACCAAGTCAAGTCTTTTTTAAGATATTTTTGATGTTAAGGTAAACGATCTTAATTAGACAGTGTAAATCAAAGACTACTGTACAGAACTGTTTTGGTATTACTATTTTTCCGTCATTGTTTTCTTCAAAAATGCCATCTCCTATTGCCAGCAGCAGATCTGCAAACTCTCCTGCATTCTTATCTCCTTTCAAGTGGACCCTCATGTTAACTTTTAGTGATATTACCTCAATCTTTTTCCAGAGATATGAGGATTTATTACAAGCCTTCACATCGTCAGCTCGGGTTCCACGGCGCACAACAGGAAGGGTATGCCTGAAGTCTCCGGCGAGTAGAACAGTTGCACCCCCCATGAGAATGACGTTGTTTAGTATATCTTTTAGGGTTTTATCCAGAGCTTCAACGGCACCCTTGTGTGACATCTCGTCCCACACTATTAATCTACAATCTCTTAGAACTGCAGCCATGTTGTTTTGCTTCAAAATATTACATAATGGAGACTCGTTGTGGTTAAGGTTTAGTGGCCAGTAAACTTAAGATTTAAACTGGGATCCCTTTTTGACCAAATTTATATAGTAATTGGCAGTCACGGTATACTTTAAATACAGAACTAAGCATTTCTGATGCGGCGATAAGTTCACAGGATGAACCATACGTAGAGGGTTTCATCATCTCACGACGATAGTGATCAGGGAATGTAAAGTTGTCACCTATGACATTGTGGGTCCACACTTTAAGTCTTTCCCAGTTAGCTAAAACGTTCTCAACCACAATTCTTCTCACATAAAAACTACTATCACTCGAATTACGTCCATGAACAAAATAATCAACTGCGTGAAACAGGCATGAACCGTCAGGAGGCATTGGAACTACACAAAGTGCGGTTCCTGACTGTCCATGATCACTCAATACTATACATCCATTTCAAAATAACTGATATAAAACTAAATAAATTGATAAATAAATAACTGATAACAAAACTGAATCAATAAATATAAGCAGACAAAGAAAGTACAACTTAAAATAAATATAAATATAATCATGTAGTGAATATTGAATGGTCACTCCTAATATTTTGTTGAATAACTAAAAACATAAATAAACCATTGAAAACAGCTGTTACAGTAGTTTCTTCTTCAAAAATAAATCAGATGTTTCATAAGACTACCTACTTTTAATGTAAATATTCTTTTTTTTTTAACTGTTTAATCTTTGTATTTAATTTTTTCAATTAATTTTGTTACCAAAAGCATAATGTATAAACTTTGAAGGCCTGTGGGACGGAGCCCTATAGAGATACAGACTTGAAAACTGCTTAGTTGTCCTATTTAAGACTAAAGAAACAGTGTACAAAATGTCAGCTCTCTACCTAAAAGGGAAGTTGGAGAATTAGTGATGATTGAGTCATCCAGGGCTTTGCCTTTTATAGAGGGGGCACCCCTGCATGCTTCATGTGCCAACCCTATCAGGCCTCGGCATTTGACTTTTGACAAGAAATAATAGTTTATTAACTATTTAAAGTAAAATCACAATATTACATTTATTTACTGTACAGTGAAAACCTGATTGTCCATCACCCTATTTTCCACCAGGTTCTGTTATCTGTCAGTGTTTGGGTTCATCACGCCACGGTATGACAGTTGCCTCATGACTTATCCGTCTGGAAGATGACTCTCCAGCCGTCTAACTCTCATAAGCCTAGTTCCAACGGCCTGTCATTCGTAAGGCCTCATCTGCTGTCTACCATATATCAGGTCATTGGAACAGCTTGTCTGAGTACGCCTGATGTACTGTATGGACATGCCATGCGGGGCTGCCTGAAAAGATCCCGTACAACATGGGGAAAGAGGTGGCACTACAAAGGCCTGTGGTCGGAGTTGAGGTTTTAAGCCGCGACACCTACACAGGTCACGGGCCGTTGGCACGATCATGTCTGATGATACACAGGCGACACTATCTGTGTACTACCGACATCGGGCTGCCTGATGTCTGCTAAAACACTGGCCGTGGGAACTGGGCTTTAATATATTACACTGTATTGCAGTTTAGTTTTAAGAATGTTGATAATTAATTTTCGTGCTCATTACATAATGTAAAAAAGCTTATGTTTTACATTAAAACTAGGCCTAATGTAATAAAAGCGTAAATGTGACCTGCAGTATGTACATTCTGTAACATGTCTTTTTTCTAACCTTTTCATTCTCATTTCGTTAATCAATATGTTCTATTCAGCATTAAAATTTAACATGTGTAAGCACTAATGGTAAGTTTCCAGCGATAAGTGTGAGTGGGTGAATTCTCTATAATCCGTCTATTCTCCAATCCGTCACGGCCCCTGACGGAAAATAGGGGTTCTACTTTATCTCACTTACACTACTTGTGTTGCTACATATTTTTATTAGTATAAATATCCAGTGGTATCACTTGGATTTGATTTAATTTTTGTTTAATAGCTGAAGATTAAACTCATAGTATGGTATTAAAAATACATCAATAGTATAATGTCGAACATTCAAAATAGACATCTTTATTTATTAACAAAACAACTGTTATTAATATACTAAAATCAACCCAATGTTGTCCTTATGGAACAATCTTTTAGGGGCGGTTTCTACCCCTTAGGAGCACTTAAAAGATGAAAATACTTTAGTTGTTCTATATAAGACAGTGTACAAAATTTCAGCTCTCTACCTACTCCGGAAGTTGGAAAATTAGTGATTAGTGAGTGAGTGAGCCAGAGCTTTACCTTTTATATTTATAGATTTACAGTATACTGTTAAGTGCACTTCAAATGTGATAGGATCTTGTGAATTTTAGGAACTAAGAAAGTTTGGGTTTCTTTTAGAAGAGGGCCCCGATTTTTGAGAAAAAAATTTTATAGGAATAGCCGGACGAAAGGGAATAAAAAAACAACTGTTATTCAGTAAATTTTAAAATGAAGAGAAAGACACATTATGTTATTACATAGTCAGCGATTCTTAATGTAGGTTAGCGACAATCTCATGCAATAACCCTGAAGAAATTGCCATTCACTGTGCAATAAATATTTATTCTCTATAAAACGAACCTCACTTTCATTATCATTAACCTCACTAGCTAACAAAACAACAACATTGTCAGGTAGCCCATCACAACTGAACTGACCAGCGCTACACAACTTACCATGTGTGTTTAAGGCAGTACATCAGATTATGCCGGTAGATAAGATAACGAGCAGCCGAGTAGTGATTTGATAACTGAGTACTGCAATCTCAAGTTTCCTATTCCTCAAATTCAAAGAATGTTTCAAGAGTGGGGGTTCTCTTCTAGAAAAGACCTGAAAGTTTTACCAAAAAAATGAAGTGCCAATACATGTTTTCAGCTAGTGACTGCCTGAGGTTACTAGCTGGACTCTCAAAAATGTATCTAGACTTTAATGGGAATTGAATCAAGTAACTAAAGAATATGAACTAGTGCTTTATGGGGGCCGTTTCGCTCCTCGAAAAATTTATAAATTATGGCTTTCTATTTCAACGATTTGTCAGTAATAATGATCGTATCGTAATACTTGAAGTGTCATTTGATAGTGAAAACCAGTTCTAGTGGACCATAAGATGATTGTTGTACAACATTTAGTCTTTATTAATTTTTTACAGTTAAATAAGTGACACTGAATATCATTCTTGACTATTTTAAGTTAAAAATATTATAATATCAACTTAAGGACCATTAGATTGGATCTATAATATTCAAACTCATTAGTACTGTACAGTTGAAATAGAAAAGCATTTAGCCTGCTGACGGTAAGATTGCATGGCTACTATAGGGCTGTCTGGCTTGTCAACTTCCCAGCGGTAGCTGGGCAGTTTGATAAACGGCCACCTTAACTGATTATGCTATTGACCAATTATTAATCTTCTTTTTTCTTTTTTCTTATTACTATCTGCTTTGTTTCATTAAGTTTATAATGGCTACAAGTCAAACAGTTTTAAGTTTAGAATGGTAGCATTGCAGACAAATTGTTGGAAAGTGTCACCTAACCTAACTTCTGTATTTTTAGAGATCAAATTGATTGATGAGACACTGTGATTACTCAGTGGTTGTCATAGGCATGGACACTATTGAAAAGTCTTATGGTGCCCGTGGCCAAATATTTAACGCAGAATACAATTTTAAATAAATTATTTTTGTTGTTGCAGAAATATCTTTTTTGATTTTAAAATGATGTCAGACCCATTTGAGCTACACAACTTTGTTATGAAAAGAATGAATGAATTCTTCAGTGCTCCTGCTTTTGGATTATCAGAGTTATTATCTAATATTGGTGAGTATTTTTATGTAAACACAATTTATTATGATTTTAGCTGTAGTATACATTTACCTTAATCGAAATAAAAATATAGATGCAGCACCAATGTTAAAAATACAGCTACTTAGCCTATTTTAATTTTAGAGCCCAAAGTACTTTTCTTTTAGTCAAATCCATTATTTTTGGTGAGAATTCAATTGAAATAAAACATGAAAGCTAGTTGAATGAATGGCTTTCTGATGCGCCCAGAACATTGTGGAAATATTGCAATGTGGTGAGATTTGAAGTAGATAGATTTGTTGAAACTGGTAATATGGGCTGCGAATGAATGCATTCTTTGATATTAATTAGAAAGGGCCTACATTGTCTCAATAGGCAGAGTAATTAAGAGACCTAAAGTTAATCATGGAATCCCAACTACATAATGGTTTGATTTCTAGCTTACTAACAATCCTAATTTCAGTTATTTACACTGCACAACATCTAACATTGTCTACCACCTAACTGTTCTTACATTCCTAGCACCATTTCAATTTGAATGGACTTGCTTTTTGAAGGCAACTGTCAACCTCAATGAATGTCTTAACACGAGATAATATCATTAGTAACTAAATCACACGTCACAATAGCACAGCTACAATCACTCTCAAACTGATAGCTCTTAATGTACCAACATATCCTAAAAAGAACACAGCCAAATTCTTAATGCCTACATTTTGACGATCAGCACTGCAACTCCCCCAAGATAAATCACATTAAGAACTTTTATGCTTTATTTATTTTTTATTATTAAAACAGAAATAAGATCTCAATTCATAGCGTGTACAACATGTTTAATATTTATTATTCTTAAGAAGCTTGCTATCAGGATATGGGTGGTTATGAATTTCAAATGATCATGTTGAGTGTCTTTGAGCAAATGTAGTCTTTGTTTCTAACTAAGGTGGACTACTCATTTGAAAGTGTCATTAATTAATAAGCCCAATGAAGATTTATTTTTTATTATTAAATCAGAAATAAGATCTCAATTCATAGCGTGTACAACATGTTTAATATTTATTATTCTTAAGAAGCTTGCTATCAGGATATGGGTGGTTATGAATTTCAAATGATCGTGTTGAGTGTCTTTGAGCAAATGTAGTCTTTGTTTCTAACTAAGGTGGACTACTCATTTGAAAGTGTCATTAATTAATAAGCCCAATCAAGAATCAACTACCAGTAGTTATCAGCTGATCCCTTTCAAAATTTGTTTATCTCTTGATTGGGATGGATCATAGAACTTTGAGATTTTACTAACCAATTATGCTACTGACTGCATACTGAAGCTAGATACTAACCAATTATGCTACTGACTGCATAGATGTTGTTGTTAAATTTTTTAACTATAAAGCCAAAACTATGGTTAGGTTTTTACAATAAGGCAAGTGGCTGATTTTGTTGTTGTTAAGTTTAGGAACTAAACAGTAAAGATTCCTTACATAGATACCACAAACACTCTTCAATTCTGCTTCTCTGAGCAGGAGTCAGTTCTGACGGGCGTTCCGCAGGGCTCGGTTCTCGGACCCTTGCTTTTCTTATTGTTCATCAATGATGTTGGAAGAGATCTTAGGAAGGCCCCCTAGATTTCCAGGCCGCACTGCTCATGTTGTGACGTCACATCTTGGGGCGGATCGGAGCGCTCTATACCCGTACAACTTGCATTGGACGCTCGCTCACACGCCTATAGTAATTAAAATTTAAGCAAAATTACCAGTGTTAGATTAAAGGAAGTTTTAACAAGTTTACTGTGAGCATGTTTGACGTAAATAAATGATAAATTAATATTGTATAAATATTTATTTGGGATAAAAAAACTCAAGTTAAATGATTCACTTATGCTTTATAATTAAATATGTCTAGAAAACTTCTGAATATTAACTGAAGTAAAATCAACTTACTGATTTAACTTTTCTTACATTTACCTGTCTATTTCTCGACAAGTTTCTCTTTTGATACCTTATTGCATCTTTATTCAATGGAATAATATTACAAAAGATTGTTATACATTTTTTTACATAAATTAAAGAGCTAGTAGAGCATTTTTGGCAAGAAAAAATATAAGAATCGCTAAGATAATCTAACATTAAATTAAATGATGTAAGTAATCACAAGTTAGATCTCTACAAGGAAATAATCCCACAACATATTTATCATGTGAAAGAAGTGAGGAGACCATAAATGCTTGAATGGTCGTGGCTAGACCTACAGATTCATTATTTACATTATGAGCAATTCCCTCCAACTTGCCCCCTTTATAACTCATATCTGATTTCACATAAATTTCTCCCATAAGTAAATTACAGATATTTTCATTTTCGTTCAAACAAGATAACTTCTTTTTTAAATATCTCACATTAGTCGAATCTAAACCAGAGCTACCAGTGCTTAGGTTCGTGGTAAATGATTGTAAATAGCGAGAATGAGGCGTAGTACAAACCTTAGCTTCCCTTATATGTTTGTATGCTGTAGGAAAACAAAAATATAGAGTGGCAAACCATACAAGGGAGGTTGTACAATAAGATACCTTATTTGAAATTGCTAATTTAAGTTGTTCTTTTAAAAAACGTAATTTTTTACTTATATTATTGTCTCCTCTTTCCTCAGACTGACATCCAATAGATTTCTTATACATTCTATTTTATTTTCTTGAGGTATTTCGTTAATTTCATTAGGCAACCTAACTATTATTTCTTTTAGTTTGGACCACTGATCAATTTTTAAATTATCTAAAAAAGTACGCAAATAAACATGGTATTTTACCAAAATATTATTTTTAACCATACAAAAAGATAAATCAATATTGATATTTAAGGAAATAATAACTACAGGGTAAATATTGTCTTTCAGAGAAACTAAGAATAAAACCAGTTGGTTGTTATTGTGTTTTGAATACTCATTTGTCGAGTCTAAATTACACCCCTTCTTATAATTATTCACTAAGCTACTGAAGGAATCAATTGTGTCTAGTCGTTATTTTTCTTCAGTTAGGATTTATTTCGCTTTTCCGCTTCAATCCTCCTTTCCTCTGGGTCCATCCTCTCGGGAGGAGTATCTTTGGTAATATAGTGCGGAAGATTTTCAAAAATTGTGGGAACTGCATCGTCTGAGTTTTAACCTATCCCGTTTTACAGTCAAAATACTTCCATCAAGACGATTAATAGACTCTTCCCTAATGACGAATCTTTCATCGAAGTGTTTTATTCATACACGGGAATTGGCAGATATCTCATATTCATCTCTGTGGATGACTCTTAGCCAGGTCTGTTCTGTCCTGTGATCTTTCGTGAAGGAAAAAACATCAATTAAAGGCTTAAAATAATTTTACATTCTGGAATACAACGTTTACCTTGCCATAATAATAACAGGTTCCAAATATCACCACCTCATAAATATGAATCAGTCAACAAACTACGTAAAAGGTAAGCGACACTGTGTTTGTGGTGGCTGGTGTTGTCCGCCGTCCGCCCCATGCAGTGACGTCGAGCCGTGAGTGGTGGGGGAGCAGCGCGGCCTGGGAATCTAGTGTGGCCTTGATCTTAGCCTTGCGGATGTTTGTCTGTTTGCAGATGACACCACTGTGACCGTCACGGGACCTTGTAGAAAATCAGTTGAACAAAACCTTTTTCAAGAAGTAAATAATTTAATACAGTGGTGTCACAGTAACTATCTTAACCCTCTCCCGTTTAAATTCCCACCACGCGACCATGACGCTGCTGGGCAGTATTATTTCTGGCCGCCTCACCGCTTGGATCACGCTTCGGTAATCGTGTTTTTTAAAACGTAGTTTTGAACATAAATAGTACATATTATATATCATTTTAAAGCTTATTTAACGTTATAAATTAATATCTAAATACACAACATAGTTAAATTTAATTATTTATTATACATAGGCCTAATTTTTAGTTTTATTATATTTTTTAGACAATATTGTCTAAATATTGTCAGTCATCTGCCGAATGAGAATCATCACTTCCGTAGTTTTGAAGGTTAGGCTGTTCAGTATCTTCGTTATCGGGGATATCATTTAGTTCAGAAATATCGTCGTCACTAGACATCTCACTCTCCACTTCCGAATCATTTTCAAATATGCGGTCAGTTTCACTATTACGCAAAAACTGATCTTGATTCATTATAAATCACTAAGAATCAATCACAAACAATCACTGTATTTTGGCGGTAAACAAACACGCTAATACTGTACATACGTACAATAATATTATTTAGTTTCTTATTTA